>PVIU01030911.1:0-15553 GCA_004026605.1 Ondatra zibethicus | reverse complement strand
GTGTCTGTTGACTGACTATTCTGTACTGGATACGTGTCTGTTAACTGACTCCTCTCCTGTCCCCTGGGTAGATCAACTGCAATGGTTTCACTCTCAGCGACCAGAGAGGCCTACAGGCAGTGGGCGTGGGCATCTTCCCCAACCTGGGCCTGGTGAACCACGACTGCTGGCCCAACTGCACTGTCATATTCAACAATGGCAAGTGAGTGTCCCCTTTATCTGGGCTTGTGCAGTGGGGATGGGATACAGTTTTCTGCTTGACTTCAACCAAAGTCAAACTTTTGAACTTGACCCACCATGGATATTGAATGTCCAGCAGCTCAGGGTCTCAGTCCAGACTAGGAGGAGAGGAAGGCAGTGCGGTAGGTGTCGAAGGATTCTACCTGGTCAAGTCTGAATCTTTGAGGCTGTCTAGAGGTGTTAGATAAATCATTAGCTACTGTTCTAAAACTTGAACTCAGGGATCATTTGCCTAGAGCCAAAGCATCAAAGAAGGATTCTATGCTAGCTAAGGTCTCACAAGAAATTAGAAAACACACTCAAATAGTTTGCTCAAACAGAACTTAATGAAAGGACAGTTTACTGGTGTGGGTTCAGGATTTAGGAAGGATCAGCCAAGAACTGGCAAGGGGTTCACTGCTGAGCGCACGAAACCATTCCTAGACTTAGCAGGCTGACAGAGAAAGCTCTTGCTGCAGCAAGTGAACATCTGAGCCATGATAAGGTTCCTTTGGCTGAGCTGTGCCACACAATGGTGCTTGCACAGAAGCCAGCCACGGCTGGGGTTATTGGATAACTTCAGCTGCGTTCTCCTCCTCTTTGCCAACTCCACCCAGAAGCCAAAGAGCAAAGGAACCTGGGTGACGCAGTCCAGCCCTTTGACCCCAGGAAGGCACAGATCAAAGACACATGGGCAAACACTTGGGTCTTGGGAGTGGGGCACAAACGGAGGGATCAATAAATAACTGGGGTCTGATTGTGCATGGCTCAGGCCAGGGAGATCTGGAGATCTGGAGGATGAAACCTGAGCAATATGCATTGCCTTTACTCATAAAGATGGTGTCTTGTAACATAGCCAACTCTGAGCCACCAATCGGCAGCTTTCTCCCCAAAACTTCCTTGAAGCCAGGGACAGTGGTTTCTGGGTCTTAGTTGAGAATCAGGTTGAAGTTGCAACACGGCCAGGACTGTGATTTCTTATTTCCTTCCTGTTTCTGACCACAGCATCTAAAGCCGTTGAGAAAGATGACAAAGATTAGGAAAGCTTATTTTGGACTCTGAGAATAATATTTTCTAGTGTGTTGTGTTTCTCTGTCTAAACCTCTTGGAGTCTTTCTTAGAGGGTGTGCTGCTCAGGTTTAGTCTGGTTAGCAGAGTGAGTCATACTTAGCCATGCACAACTTCAAGATGGCCCTTCTGTAAGTGCCAGTTACCCGAGGCCCCTCTTGTCACTTGTAAAGATCTAGAAACTGGCCCCAAAGCTACAGAGAAATCCTGTCTCGAAAAACAAAAAACAACAACAACAACAAAAGATCTAGAAACCTAGGACCCCTACTTCAGGGCATCTCTGGTGTCAGCTGTAGCTTCTTTGCATCTACTAATTGTGAGTGGCCATGTGTTCCTTGGGTTTGTTGACTTTTGTGCAAGAAAGATCATTACAGTCATTGCCTGTCTGTCTACCACTCTGGAAATAATCTTGGATGTGGTATTAGCAGGCCAGTTTCAACCCCAACAGTATGTAAGTTCTACACATGCAATTCAGAGCTCTTCCCAAGAGAGTTATCCAAAAAGGCCATGTTCATCCATCGTGCTTGTCAGTAGGACAGCAATGGCATCCCTATATTTTTAAGCCATCTATTCTCAAGTGTGTTATCTCGTGACTGCTTCATTACTGGATTCTAAGTGAAACATGGAGGACATAGGAAAGGAAGTCAGTTGTTCAGCAGTGAATCCCTCTGTAACCTCCTGTAACCCTATTCCAGTGTGCTTTCCACTGTACCAGTGTGCTTTCCACTGTACCAGTGTGCTTTCCACTGTACCACTGTGCTTTCCACTGTACCAGTGTGGCAGCATCCTGGCAGGGGAGGGATGAAGTTGATTGTGATTGTCAATACACTGATTGCATCAGCCCAGAATGCTGTGTGTTCTTCTGTCGTGGAGCAGCCGATGGTACTGATTTCCTGTGGGTGTCTGTTTTGTCTTTCAGTCATGAGGCAGTGAAATCCATGTTTCACACGCAGATGAGGTGGGTCAGTCTGCTCATACACCCCTGTTTCTCTGACCCATCTCCCTCACTTGCCTGGCTTCCGGGACCAGCCCTTCCCGACTCCTTGGCTGTTGTCATGATGTGTCACGCCCTACATTGCAGTGTCTTGGCTTCACTGAATGGCAATTTTCCGTGCACTTGAATTCATTCTGTCCTCCTCACCCACCTACCACTGGCCTTGCCTTTCTTTTATTTTGTTTGCTTTCTTCCCCACTCCCAGCCTTTCACTCCTGACTTCATTTTTACTTCAAAGTTGGAATCTTTCTAGTTCATCATTTTAGCCCCAAACTCTGTTTACTCCTTAAACTCTGCTTACCATGAAATAAGAATGCCTATTACTAACCTATAAACAAATTGTGCAATTGTCTGTAGACCCATCTTTTCATCCAAGTCAATAGCACCCAGAACTGTGATATTTTGGTAAATATGCACTCATAGTATACTTGATATTGATCAAAACTATGAACATGTGCCATAAGTAACATTTTACTTTGAACTCTTGGGGAAAAAAGGAAACAAGAGATAGCTTATTCAAGAATTATTTCGAGTGACCATTTAGGTTACCCTAAATTCCATGTTCCAACATGGTAGAAGTTTCATGATGAGTTTGTTTTAATTCTTTTTATATAGTTTCACAGAACAAAGAAAGTCACAGACCAAGGCAAGTTTAAAATACATTGGTGGGTACAGCAGAGAGGCAGGTATGGTAAAGATGGGGGAAGCTTTTCTATAGGTCCAAGATGCTATCTAGTGACATTCTTAGCTTTTGGGTTCATAGACACTAATAGTCTGCTCAGCTAATAAATTCTAGAAGGTTTCTGTCTATCTATAAGTCATAGGATGTTAGTTCTGACACAGAGGTGGGCAAGGCGTGGCTGCTTTGGAGGGCTATAACTAGCCTGGGTGAGGTAGTTAGCCTCTGAACCAGCAACATCCCAACCGCTCCACAATCCTGAAATCCTAAGCAGCCGATGAGTCCTGCAGGCACAGCTCCATTTCAGGAGTCTTCATCACAGTTGCCCTCTGGCCGAGCACCACATTCGTACATGTGGGGGCCACATATTACTTATTAAATATTATAAGGTCCCTCATAGCTAGGAAGGCTCATTTCTAGGATCTGATGTAGATGAGGCTGAGTAGTAGGTGGAACAGAAATCATCAGGAGAGAGAAATAGCTGGCAAAGGCCATTAAGAAAGAACATCCTGGATCATATCAAAGCCATTGCCCAATGTGATCTGGATCTGAATTTTTTTTTTTGCACTCTCTGTGTCTGACACAACATTTGCATGTGACATAGGATAACAATATCTAAAATTAAGTAATCAAGAACACAGTCTGGCCTAATGGGGTGAAAATAACATATGAAACAAACATTTCCAAAACAACAAAAATTTACATATTTAAATGAGATTGACAATATAGTTCTCCCTGCAGTTACAATTATTTGTACCCCATGAACTGTCTTACTTTTATTTAAATGGTTTGAAATGGGACTTTAGAATGAGTCACTGTGGGATTAACTCCCCTTTTGTTAGTAAAAAGTAAATATTGTTTAATTAATTTTAAATCCTGGCTAATTGTACTGTAGGACATTTTCTATACAAATTAAATCACTGAACATCAGTACTGAAGGTGCAAACCATCGTGGGTGTTGTTACTAGAGACTGATGTCGTTTTTCTAATTCCGGTAAGAAGAGTCAACCCAGGTCTTCAGATATCTTTAGCAAGAATAAATGGAGCACAAGTTTAATTTAAAAACTAGATGCTGCCAGGCGGTGGTGGTGCATGCCTTTAATCCCAGCACTTGGACGCAGAGGCAGAAGGATCTCTATGAGTTCAAGGCCAGCCTGGTCTACAAGAGCTAGTTCTAAGACAGGCTCCAAAGCTACAGAGAAACCCTGTCTCAAAAAAACCAAAAAAATAAAAAATTAAAAAATTAAAAAAATAAAAACTAGATGCTTTGTTTTGTCCAATTTATACTTAACAATGAGAATATATATTTATGTATTTATATAAAACAATGAAAATGTGAATTTCTCAAACATTAATTTTGAATAAGGTAGGGTTTAGAGTAAGCAAATAGTCACATGGGAAAGCATGGTCAAATGAAAGAATGCAATATTTTAACTTCTGTGAAACCAAGATTAGTAACATTTTATCATTTAGAAATATATCAGGTAGAATAATGGATGTCATGAACAATTTTTAACAACTAATTACAAGAATATGTAAAAAACATGAAAAGCATTCGCGCTTGTCAATGGCATTGGAGACGAAAACCACACATTCGCGCTTCGAAGTCCACATTGATGTGTTCTCAGATGAAGTGGGAAAGCATCTTGTCTCCTGGACACAGTCCTGGTCTTTTCATCAGAATAGAGACTTTGATGTGATGTCTTTTTTTCTTTCAGTTGGTAGACTCATCTGGGTTTTTGTTTTTTGGAAGATTCTGTAACTAATTTTGATTTTTAATTATTAAAGTTAAATTTAAAATTTTAAAATTTATTCTTTCATTTATTACAAAAGTTATTTTTTTTTACAATATTATGCATTATTTGTTTATCTACTAGATCAAATTTGATTGACCTGGATCCACATGTCATTCCTCAGTGCAGGGTCCTGATTGGGAGGACCAGATGATGAGAAGGTGAAGAAGATAAAAAAGCTGGGGTCAAGTGATCTTGCATAAGCTATGTCTTATGCCAAGCAAGTTTATCAAGAAGTATAGAATTTTATAAACAATTTGTGGTAGAAAAATAGGACAGACTCAGCAGAAAGCATCATACAATGGGGGCACAGTCAGCAGGAAAAGCAAGCTCCCAGGAATAGAAACTCTTACTTCTTTGAGGCTCTGGCCCAGCCCCAGACTGTACCTTGCCTGCCCTTGACAAGGACACAGACTAGATTCCTTCTGTCCTTTCACCAGGGCCTCTGAGAAAGCCTTGGACTGCCTGGCTCTCACAATTTTATGAACAGATTTAAATGTTTGTCCATCAGTACAAGTTTCATCATCACTATGTGACTTAGGGCTACTTAAATGGCATAGCTCTCTACACAGATGCATAGATTTAAGCACATACGTCTTTGACATCTATATAGAACAGTGACTGGCTATTCAAAAAACAAAGGTTTTCATTGGGTGGGAAAGCAAATTAAATCACAGATTTTAAATATCTATGTAGTAAAAGGATATTAAGAACAAATCAGTCCTTGAGAGAATATCATAGACAATCAAGCATTAATTTTGTCTCAGGGATTTGAATTAATCTTAAAACTTTTATAAGCTTCACACTGTTTCTAACTAAGTCACAACTATATTTTTAAAACAACCTTCTACAGCATGCTTTAATCTTAACATTACTATTATTACAGAATCTAGGAAACAATTTTCGTGAGGTAATTTTAAATGAAAGCTCAGAAGGCTGCATCTAAAATACAGAAAACATGAAATCTTAGATATCTAAAAGTTACAAACACAGGGGAACGTACATTGACTGTTTTCTTAACCAAATTTAAATTAATTACTTGTTAAAAATCAAGTTCTTATAACATGCAACTTGAAATGTTTTCTGTTAGAGCAAGTATTTACTTTTCATTAGCGTTTATGAGGCACTGGAAGTATGATAAGGCATCTAGACCAGGAAAACGCTTGGCATTTATAACTTCATTATAATTTTTTAAACTAAAAAACAGAGATGAGCTGGGCACTGGTGGCGCATATCTTTAATCCCAGCACTCGGGAGGCAGAGGCAGGTGGATCTCTGTGAGTTTGAGGCCAGCCTGGTCTACTAGAGCTAGTTCTAGGACAGGCTCCAAAGCCACAGAGAAACCCTGTCTCGAAAAACAAAAAACAAACAAACAAACGAACAAAAAATAAAAACAGAGATGAGTAATTTATTAAACATGTCATTATGATGTAATACACTAAGGTCATCTGTAAACTCTAGGAGGTCTGGGTAAACCTTAGAGTAGGTTTTTTTTAAAGGTTTATTTATTTATTTATTTATTTATTATGTATAGGGTGTTCTCCTGCATGCATGCCTGCCAGAAGAGGGCACCAGATCTTACTACAGATGGTTGTGAGCCACCATGTGGTTGCTGGGAATTGAACTTAGGACCTCAGGAAGAGCAGTCAGTGAGTGCTCTTAACCTTTTCCCTAAAGTAGGTTTTTAAATTAAAAAATTTTAAGGATTTTTTTCTTTTCATAGACCTCGCTAAAATAAGGATTTTGAAAAACCTACTTGTTTATACATTTGTTTTTAAAGAGGCGGTGAAGGTCAAAAATATCCTTCAAATCCTCAAAATGGTGTGTTCATATATATCTATATATATATATGTAAATACACACACACTCACATAGAAAAAATATCTAAAAGCATAGACGTAACTTGTCCTTTTACTCTTTGGGATGAAGAGTTTAATATCTCAAGGGAAGGCAACTGTCTACTAGGAAAAAAGCATATTCTAAGTTAATTTATATATTCAAGCATTAGGGACCATGAAGCAGAACCTGAATTGGGATAAGGATCAAAGAGATAACATCTTGGCTAGATTAGTATGGTTTTATTTGTTTAAATTATGTAGTCTTGTCTTTAAAAAGCAAATTTAAAATTTTTATTTATTAATTATTTTTATGTGTATGGATGTTTTGCCTGCATGTATGTCTATGTACTGTGTGCATACAGTGCGCACGGAGTACAGATGAGGGCACCAGATCCTAGGACTGGGGTTACAGACAGGCTTGACTAGCCATGTGGGTGCTGGGCGTTGAACCCAGGTCCTCTGGAAAAGCAACCAGTACTCTTTCATTGCTGAGTCATCTCTCCTGCCCAGATTTAATTTTTTTTTAAATTTAAAAACTCATGCTAATTGTCCCAAAGAAAGATTTAGGGCCATTTGCCATCTCTGTTTTACCTATGTGGTCACTTTGATTAAATGCACATTTTGTCTTTTATCATTATTCTGTTTCTTAAGATTTAGTTTGACTATGAGCCAAAATGAACCTGAGCCAAGTTAACAACGTTAGTTTATCTGCACATGCATAAGCCAGCGTGGCAGTAAGTACATTATGTAAAAATAAAGCAGTCATAGCTATGTACAGACATATAGTCTATATAAGTAATCATATACAAGATATATCTTAATAAATCAAGATTTTTGACATTACTTGTTGGGATTATATTTTCTATAACTCTCATTATGAAAAGGAAACAGCATAGAGATCTTTAGTAAACATATGCTTAGTAATTTATATATAGTCCAACTATAATAAAAACTTACATTTAACAATTCTTTAAAAATATTTTGAAGAAATCATATGAACTTTATATTACAAATTATATGAGCTGGATAAAATGTATGTATATTTTAGGTATATAGATTTGAAATCTATTTTGGAAGGAAATCCTTATAAAAATCTATGTACATATCAATAAAGGTTTATGAAACATTTAATATTCCTAAAATATCATTTTAACAAATTGTAAGACTTTAGAGTGCTCATATTTATAAATAGTATATATTTATGAGGCCTTAATATATGATCATAATATTTCAATTTAGTAGGTACTTGAGCTTTAATTGGGCATGCCAAAAAATAATTTTAGCATATAACAATATGAATTCAAAAAGAGATGCGAAGTGTCCAAATTTGTTAAAAAAATTTTTTTAACACAAATATCACATGAGAACAACAAAAAATATACAAAAGCAATTATCATAGTTAGATTCATGGCACAATTATGTGACTGCAGATGCTCCCAATTTAGAAAAAAAAGGAAATTTATTTCCTCAACGATGTAAGAAAGACTTAGTAACACAAAAGATCAAGTCATGCAATCTTAAGGTTCTCTCTCCCTCTTTTGAATAGCTGAGGGACTAGTGTTTTTTGTTTGTTTGTTTGTTTTTTAATTGTGTCCCAGACTGCTTTCTAGCAGGTGCTTGGAGGTCATAGCTTGTGCCAAGTCAGGTCTGGCCACCCTTCTACTAGACGGCAATTAAAAGAGACAAAAATGGAAAGTGAGAAAAGATTTATTTAATTCAGGTCACATTGGGAAGTTGGGGAGAGGAGAACAAAGAGATCCCGCAAATGCCTCGAATCCATCTTTAAGGTCGTAAAGATCAAAGTTTAACGAGAGGGACAGGAACCCGCGCATCTGAGCAGTCCTGGAAAAGGTGCGGTTCTGCCCTCCTCATCTGGTTTTTAGTCTCATCCTGTACGTTGTTAGAACTGGGTAAAATCTCTTTCAGAGAGACAGGTTCCCTTTATGTCCGCTCTCTTCCCAGAGAAACCCCCATCACTTCAGGTCCACTTTTCAACAGTCTGACAGTCAGACTGAGAGATAGGAGGGCATCTGGACCATCTTTCTATCCGCCAGCCCTGCTACGAGGGGGAATCAGGCTACTGTATGAAGGCGTTCCCCAGAAAAGCCAAGTGTTACTATGGCTCAGGAGCAGAGTAGTGGTGAGTCTAGGAACATTTAGTGGGTTTCTTGTTAGAACAACAGAAACAAAGGAACACAGAAGCCGTGTTTAACAGAAACAACCAGTTAAGTAACAGACAGGAAGACTCACCAGGATGCTTGATCCCAGGAATGATGCTGAGGAGACCCGACAGAGCTTCAGGTGATCATCTGACTCCCCAGGAGTTCCCTTCAGCTGTAGGGACATGACCAAGGGTAAACTGAGATTTTTGTCTTTAAGGCTGACAGGAATGTTAGGACTGGTGTTTATAGTAAAGACACTTAACAGTGAACATGAGAATTAAAAGGAAAAAGCTGCTCGAGGAAAGTATAAGACAGGCAGGAGACAGGAAGGCCAGAAGAGAAAGAGGAGAGGAGACATCTACTCTAGAATGTACCCTTTGTTTTGATATAAAATCTAAAACAATTTTTGACTTTAGGATCTATTTTAGCTCACATGTAGAGTTTTTTGAAGACCTCTTTATTACAAATTACCAATGTTATTTTTTGACAAATATTTTATGTGTTAATTAAAGCCGGGTGACTGATTTTTTTTTTAAACTTCATGCCTAAGACTTCATCAAGCATGAAAAATAAACCATTTTGAACGTAATAAATTAGTGTTTGAATGTTGTTTGAAGAGAGTGGCCCCCACTAGCCACATAATAGAATGTTTGGATCCCAGTTTGCAGAACTGCTTGGAAAGGATTAAGAGGTGTGGCCTTGTTTGAGGAGGTGCAGAATTGGGGGTAGGCTTTGAGGCTTCAAAAGCCCATGCCAGGCCCAGTTTTGTATCTCTTTCCCTGCAATTTATGGGTTAGATGTGAGTTCTTAGCTACTGCTCCAGCCACCATGCCTGCCTGCCACCATGCACTTTGCTTCTGAAACTCTAAGCAAGCTCCCAGCTAAGTGTCTACTTTATATGTTGCCTAAGTCATGGGCCTCCTCACAGCAATAGAATAGTAACTAAGACACAAACGCGTAGGTTACCTTTAGCGCTCCCCATTTTCCAAATAGTTGCAAGTTAGTAACAAACACATAGAAAACTGTAGTACCTGACAGTGAACATTTCCTCCTTTTTGGAAATCTTGTTCCCCATAGTTACACACACACACACACACACACACACACACACACACACACACACACACACACACACACACACGGGATGTTTTTCTCCTAAAAAATTGCTTGTCCATGCTAGGTAGAGAATATGTGTTTTGAGTCAGTCTTGTTGCTTTCGAAATTGACCTCCTCAGTACTTACCCTGAGACCCCATCCCACAGGGTCTCAGGATACCACATATTTCCAGAAATGTGAGGGGCTCAAGACTGGGTGGCCAGTCCTTCATGATGTGTCTTCTGGGCAAGCCAAGACTTCCTAGGTCCTTCAACTCAGGAAGGGACACTCATAGGTTATTGTGCACCCTGGGGCATTGCCCCTGATATCACCAGTTTTGGGGGGAGGGAACAAGTATCTCGTGTCTTTGGCATTTTTTTCAGTGAGTGTTCATAAAATTCCTAAGCTAAAGTCTTGGTAAGATCACAGGAGAAACAGCAAAGAAACTCAGAACTGTAAATTTGAGGAGTGTTGGGAGACAAAGGCCGAAAAATAATAAATCAAAACATTTCAAAGCCAATGAAAACAAGTCTAACAAAACAAAACCCAGAATACCTTCAAGATTCCAAAAGGGAACAAAATATTGAAAACCAGCCACAGAGTCAGCATCCAAAATGCTGCAGAGATCCAAAAGCAAGCAAACAAACAGACTAAACCAAAGGCCTAGACTTTCAAAGTAAGCAAACAAACTAGATACTTTAACCAAATACTTAGAAAGCAAACCAAAAACTGTTCTTTCAAAGTAGGATACTTAGTCTGGTGGTGGTGACACACACCTTTAATCCCAGCACTCTGGAGGCAGGTGGATCTCTGTGAGTTTGAGGCCAGCCTGGTCTACAGAGCAAGTGCCAGGACAGGCTCCAAAGCTACACACAGAAACCCTGTCTCAAAAAACCAAAACCAAAACAAAGCATACAAACAAACAAAAACAAAGGAGAATCCTTGCTAACCAGCTTAAAATAAACAAATGGACCACTTACCAAATCAGCTGAGGTTCAGAATCCTCCCCCCAATCCATTCAAGAACTCACCAACAATTGAACTGACGAAGTTGGTAATCCCAGAGCTTTGAGGATAAAGACCGCTGACCCAAACTACCATGACCAAATTAATTTTAGCAAGCAATTCATTAACGCAAGCTTTTAAATTTTGTACACAGGCTGTCTGCCTCCCCTAAGACAGGGTTTGAGAGATCAGTATTAGATGTGAGAAAGACAAGACTTGTTTATTCTCAGGGCTAGGGGATTTCCAAGTGGGAGAAAACATGCAGGGTTACAGGAGCAGAATGTAAGCATAATAAGTTGATCATAACAACCTTTTGAAACAAAGACATGATTGTAAGGTGGTTGTAACAAGGTAATCATAGTAAGGTAGTCATGACTATAGATAGTTATAACAACCATTTGAAACAAAGATAGGGTTACAAGATGATCGTTACAACTGTTTGAAGCAAAGACATGGGGCTGGAGAGATGGCTCAGAGGTTAAGAGCACTGACTGCTCTTCCAAAAGTCCTGTGTTCAATTCTCAGCAACCACATGGTGACTCACAACCATCTATAATGAGATCTGGTGCCTGCTTCTGACCTGTAGGCATACATGCAGGCAGGACACTGTATACATAATAAATAAATAAATAAATAAATAAATAAATAAATAAATAAATAAATAAATAAATAAATAAATATTTGAAACAAAGCCATGGCTGCTGTTTCCTAGAACAGGCAGTACAGAACCATTTGTAGTTAGGGCTACAGGGAAGCATAGCCCAATCCTTGAGGAAACAGATTTAATCATACGCAGGAATGAACCTAGTTTGTCTTTACTATAACATGGCTTTTAAGCCTAAGATGGTTGCAGGTTTGGAGTCAATGGATCCATGCCTATACCTGGCTTCTATTCAGCAGAATCCTGTGGTAAAAAGTGGATCATTCTTGGAATCTCATGTTGTGGCACCATAATTATTGATTCAATAAAAACCACAGCTCTCCTCTTAAAAGGAACAAGAAATAGCTTATTCTGGAGCCATTTTGCGTGAACATGGCCTGGAAACACAAATTTAGGTTATCCCAAATTCCATGTCCCCTGACCTTTTTTAAAAGATGATGACCACATAGGTCTTTTGCTTGGGCTGGGTTTAAAAACCCTTCAAGCAGTCTCTGGATTTAAACAGAATTTTGTATTCCATAGTTTGGGCTTTGGTGTGAGAGGCGGGTGTGGTTGGTTTATCTGTGTCTGTGTGTACTGACTGTGACTTTGGCAGCTCTCACTGCGTCCAGGTCTGGGGTTCCAAACCTGTAGTGTGAAGGTCAAAGGCAGGTAATTGAGCACTTAGGTAGTAAGGCAGGAGAATCAGGAGTTCCAAGTCATCCTTGGGTACAAAATGAGCTTGAGACAGCCTGGGCTACACAAGACCTTGTTTTAAAACAAACAAAACAAAAAAAATAACAACATCAACAACAACAACAATCAACTGCCAGGACCTCCCTGGTTCTGAGCCTCCTTGGCTCTGGCTGTGTTCCTAATGTCTGCAAGAAGCACTTGGATGAGTTGTTGGCTTGCAGTTAGGTTAGCTCCACTATAGAACTGTAGGGTATTGGAGATGGAAGGGGTTTGCAGCTCAGGGTGAATCAGACTTTCCCAAAGAAGCTGGGTGGAGGAAAGAGCCCCGCTAAGCCTTCAGTTCTTGGCCCCTGCTGTGATTGTTTTAGCCACTGCTCATCTCTCAATTCATGATTCTGAATTTAGAGAGTTCCTATCGTAAGGTGGTTTGATTTAACGGCCTCTATGTTTAATGGAGATAACAGGCACATACGGCTATAACTATGATGTTTCTCACCTTCAGTATAGCGATGAGCATGGGAGACCTTCATCCCTACATCATAAAACACTGTGTGCTAGTTGATTTTCCTAACTATGGCCTATTGCATGTGTTCTGAGCACAGTTAAGGCAGGCAAAGCTAAGAACATTAGATGTATTAAATACATGCTTATAAATTTTTCAGCCTATCATGGATTTATTGAGGGCATATGCTGCTGTGTTTGAGAAGCATCTGTAGTGTAAAATAGCCTGGGAATCTATGTATCCCCTCCTTCCCCTCTCTTACCTCTACTCTTTCTTTTCTTCTTTTCCAGTCCGAGGGATTGAACCAAATACCTCAGCTGTTAGACCAGCAGTCTCCTCCTGAGATATATCCCCAGCCACATCTCTTTCTTTCTTTCTTTCTTTCTTTCTTTCTTTCTTTCTTTCTTTCTTTCTTTTCTTTTCTTTTTTTTTTTTATTGAAACCATCTGTCACTACCCAAGTCTTGCCTTGAATTCTGTCATTCCGGCAGGGCTTGAACTTCCTGCCTCTATCTTTGGAGTAGTTGAGATTATAGGCATATTGTCATAATTTGAGTGACATAAAGTTAATTCATTTTTGGAAACTTTCTTTTTCCTCCCTTCCTGTGCCTTCCCCTTCATCCTTTTCTCCCCTCTTCTTCTTGTCTTCCTTCTTTTTCTCCTCTTCCTTTTCTTCCCTGCCCCCAACACCTCTCTTTTTCTTTCTTTCTTGATACAGGGTCTTGCTGCATAATCCAGGCTGGCCCCAGCTTCCTGTGTAGCCCAGGATGGCCTCAAACTCATACTCTTCCGGAGTGCTGGCATGGCAGCCTGCACCACCGTGCTCACTGTGCCTTTGAGCGTCTTCACTCCACACTGTTTCTAGTCTGAGATACCTGAGGTCTTGTGTGGGAATCAGAGTTTCTGAAAGTTCCGACCAATCTACCCCTGAATCACACTGGATCATGATACGCCACTATGGTGCCCAGCTCTGTAAAAGGGTCTAGTGGGGAACACATAGTCCCCCAAACATGTCATGCCCAAAACATAGAATAAGAAGACTGGGGATATATTACTCAGCAGAAGAATGCTTCTAGTTTGCCTTCCTATTTCACTAGGGCACTGGTCATCTGCTGTCAGTCTGAAGTGCACAGAGGGTTCCTGAATTCTAATCTTGGCTTTGTCTCCCTAGCGCTCTGGGATCTTGAGGGAAATGACTTACATTTCTCATATCGGCAGCCTTCTTTGTGACATGAGGGGCCTCTATAGCTTGGAAACACCAGGATTTTCAGCAGAGCCATGAGCAGGGTCACATGGTCTCCCTCCCCACTTGTCTCTTATCACTTTAGTTACAGCTCTTAGCGAATGCTGGGAAGTGTCCCTGGAATGCCAGAGCTCCCGGCTGCCTGGCACCACGAGGAATTAACATTTAAACTGTGCTCTGTCCACACAGCCAATGGTCTGCGAAGGCAGCAGACTACATCTTCAGCCGTGACCTCTGCCAGGAGAGTGTAGTGTGGGTGGGAGAAGCACAGGCAGGCAGTTCCTCTGGAGGAGCTCAGTCTGCCCTCAGGGCAGTGGTCAGTCACGCCTCTGATGGCGGCTGGGCCTCTCTGCTTATCATTCCTTGCACTCTTACCTCATTTGGTGGATGTTTGGGCCAAGGCATTTCATGAAATACTGGGTCTAATTAGTGTGCCAGTCTTGACTGTGTACTGCTAAGTGGGCATCTTGGCTGTGTATATAGATAGCAGTTACCTCGGAACAAAAGAACTAGTGTTATCAGTAATATATACATGGAGTTTAACTGTGTCTTATAGGACAGAGTATGAACAGTGCCCCTACCCTTTCTTCTTGCCCCTTTCAAATGGGACAAAGAGCAAGAGGAGAGTGGCATTGCGGTTTCCAAGGCTCCATTCAGTTGTTTCTATACACATTCATTCTCTCTCTCTCTCTCTCTCTCTCTCTCTCTCTCTCTCTCTCTCTTTCCCTGACTTCAGTGCTGGGGCCAACTCAGGGCTTAATGCATGCTTAGCGAGCACTCTCCTACTGAGCTACACTCCCACCCAGCCACCCACATTATCTCATGTCCTCTATTTATGGGAAAGGCTTTGGGACCTTAAGTCATTGCCACAGATATCTGGGCCTGCCTATCCCTGCCACTCAGCAGGTAAGACATGGAAGGAGGTGCCTCTGAATCTCTCTGGGGTTCTGGGATCTTGCTTTTCACATGGTGCCTGACACTCTTTCTGGGAGGTGGTGACCAAGAATTCCTGCCCAGCAGTGAGACTTCAGGCTCCTGGGGATTCAGGAACACAGTTGAGACCCGAGCTTACAAGCCTTGCCACTGCTACTTCTCCTCCTCCTTCTCCAACATCTTCACCACCACCTCCTCCTCTTCTTACAGTCTGACTTCGTGGTCGAAAGTGCGTGACTGAGAGGCACTGTGCTGACTTAACTGGATGAATGCCAGTTGTTCAAGGCATTTTAACTTTTAACTTCAGCACCTTCTGTATTACTACACAGTAAGATAGGTAGTTTTCTGAGTAACTAGAGGGCCATGCTCAGGCTGAGGGGAAATAAAAATAGAAATACTGTTGTTATTCAAGGCCAACCTGGTCTACAGAGTGAATCCCAGGATAGCCAGGGTAGTTACACAGAGAAATCTTGTATCAAAAAGAAAAAAAAATACTGTTGCTAACAACCAGCAAGCACCACCTTCCAGCACACACAAAAGTGAACCAAGCCAGGCGGTGGTGGCATATCCCTTTAATCCCAGCACTCGGGAGGCAGAGGCAGGCAGATCTCTGTGAGTTCGAGGCCAGCCTGGTCCACAAGAGCTAGTTCCAGGATAGGCTCCAAAGCTATAGAGAAACCTGTCTCAA
>PVIU01030910.1:0-15512 GCA_004026605.1 Ondatra zibethicus | reverse complement strand
GAACCTAGTTTATATGGATGCACACCTTCCTAGGCCAGGATGGAGGGGGGAGGGCCTTGGACTTCCCGCAGGCAGGGTATCCTGCCCCCTCTTAAGGAAGCAGGGGGAGGGAGGAGGGGTAGTGGGGGAGCGGGAGGGGACTGGGAGAAGGGGAGGAAGTGTAAATTTTTGAATGAAAAATAAAAGAATATGAAAAAAAATATGTTCAACATTCTTAGTCATTGTGGAAATGCAAAATGACTACTTTGAGATTCCATGTCACGCAAATCAGAATGGCAATCATTGAGAAATCAAGACAGCAAATGTGGGAGAGAATGTGGGAAAAAAAAAAGGATGTCTTTCAAGGAAGCAAATTTTCATTGAGAATCTAACACAAACAAAAACAAAGACTGTCTCAATACTCAAGTCTCAAATTCTATTCACATCAATTTAGTAGTCAAATAGAAGCAGACAATATCTTTGAACAGAGTCAATATTTTTTTCCATTTCATTAGGAGACTTGAAGAGTAACAACACCAAAATGTGGTTGTGATACAACAACTCAAACTAGTCAGATTCACATGTGGGTCTCACCAAAACAGTACATTATGACAGGTCATGTGTCTTCAAATGTCTAGTGTGTGGAAACCAAAAGTTTGTGACAAAAGGTTTGAATAGGCTCTTAGGATTTGGAGGGAGGAAATGATATTTCCCATGGCTCTAACATGTCCTTGATCAAGTACTAATCTATTGTTTTGATACCCAGTCATTGCTGAAATTGTCTAAGAACGTGTTCTTTTTTAAAAAGACTAATGACTTTAACCTCCAGATTTACTATAGGTAGGGAGACCATATAAGTTATCATTCAACCAAAAGCACTTTTGCAAAGTAGAAGGGGACACTGTTAACAATTATACTAAAGCAACAAGCATAAACCAGGTCAAATAAGGCATAGTAAGACACATAGCCAGACTGAATATATATGGTACAGTGCAAAGAGTTGAAGGAACCAATATTGCCCTTACCAAGGCCATTCAGAGTTGGAGAAAACATTGCTCTGTCCACATCTTTATATGTTAAGTTTCTCTCACTTTCAGGTTGAGTTAACACTTAAAATTAGAGAAAAACTACCTCAAATCAAACACGTATAAACAGGGGAGCTTTGCAAGAAATTTTTCAGCATTTTCCAGGACTGGCTCAGTGCTCATCTACCTCTCACAGAGAGTTATTGTATTTTGAAATGACTTGGAAAATTTCATTCAGTGTTGTTTCTGCAGGGAACACAAACTGCAACTAGCATGGAGAGGAATGCATGTTGCTAATTCCCTCAATACAACACTGTTAATGAGTCTCAGTGATTAATAGGGTTTAATATAATTTATTCTGATGTCATCCACTACCAACAAACAGTGTTTGCAATGATCTATATTGTTAAATATTAGATGACATACTTTAGTAGCCATGTGATAAAGAATTTGTACAAACGCACAGGGGTACTTGGTTGGCTGAAATCAGTAGTATCTAGGTCAACAGAAGTCTGTTTAAGGAGAACTTGAAATTTTTCATTTCCCAGGGATTGTTTTCTCTTCATAAGGAGTGGTGGCGATGAAATCACGACAGATGTGAAATTTCACTACGAAGAGACTACAAGGCAAAATGAGCAATGCAGAGACATACAGGCCATTTCTCTTCAAGGAAAACTTCCAGACAATTTTGATTTCCTATTTTTTTTTTTTGGCACTGTAGGTAGTTACCAAGAAATTCCTATTGACATTGCTATTGCAATCTAAGCCTGCATTCTGAAGAAAAAGAATTGTACTATATGTAATCAAGATTTAACAAGCCAAATCTTATTGCTGTTGCTTCTCACTCTCCTTTTCTTGCCCATATTATACATCATAGCTATATGTAAACTATGGAATGTATAACAGTGGGAAAGATTCCTATATTCTAATATTGTTGATTCTGCCATTAGAAAAAGCTTCTAGTTTCTTTTTCATTCATCCTTGACTCCCTCGATTCTAAAGATTGATTTACTCCAAAGAAGTGCAGACTAAGAACTTATTTATCCACAAAAACTTGATGTCTTTTCTGAGTATTTTGAGACAGGGTCTTACGAGGCAACAGAAGAGAGCTCTCAATCAATCCTACTATGTCATTCTCCTACCTTGATGTCTTTGAGATTACATATTTGTGATTTTAAAACTACCCATTTCTTGACTGTATATATTTATTGCAAGACTGATTGTCTCAGCTAGTCTTCAACATATGCTGGAATTCTGAAGGAGGAGACTCTAGTGCCAGTGAAGAAATAGATTAATGAAAGCAAAACAAACAGGCAGAGAGAGAGAGTCATCTTCCATCTTCCAAGTCCTTTATATAATCTGCCAGAAGAAGGTTTGGCCCAGATTAAAGGTGGATCTTCCCACCTCAAAAGACCTGGATTGAAGGTGGATTTTATTACCTCAAAGATCCAGATTAGAAGTGGATCCTTTCACTTTGAATGATTTAATAAGAAAAAATCCCTCATACGTGTGCCCAGTCATTTGGATTTTAGTTAATTCCAGATATAGTCAACCAAGAATGGCCATCACAAGTCCACTCCTTGACAACTTTACTCACAATCTTATTTCCTTATGTCATGCTTAATTTACAAACAAAAAAAAACAGGTCATAATTATGCATAACATAACTATCTTTCATTCAACCACAAACACAAATTTAGCATAGGTGGTGATGTCTCTAGAGGAACATTCTTCTAGTATTTCAAACTTACATATGACAACCACTGATATTCTTTTCATTGATGTTACATTGTGTGGTAAAGAAATCAAGGGGAAAGACTACAAATACCCGTACAAATATATTCTTAACAAAATATGACAGAAATATTCATATCAATTATAATCCTCATTTCGGCAACCAGTCATGTGGTCTTAGCTGGTATTTATAACTACCTTCTTCTACTACCATTCTGTATTTCCGCCACCCTCAGCAAGCACCTCAGCAGGTCTTGGCTCTTTTCCAAGAGGAGCTACTCATATCTTTATCCCTGAAGGGTCCTGCCTGGGTTAGGTTATTGTAGTTTCCCATTGATTTTAATCACAGGACATGGTAGCACCAAGAGAGACACTGTAAAGGACCTCTTGTGCTCTAAACATAATCTTTCTTACTTCCATTGTGGAGAAGCAATCCAGTTTCCCCATGGTAATATAGATCAATCACCTCTCTTAACATTGTTATTCCCAGCCTGTTGGTTTAAGGTCATCCAGAGCCCAAAGTGGCCAGAGAGAAGTCTGAGTCTCCAGTTCAATGGAATGTTTGTTGTGGCTTCTGGCAGGAGCACTCCCTGCTCTGGGGCCAAAACTTCTAGGCCATAAGAATTGAAGGGCACAAGAACAGGAAGCAAAAATTTTCTTAGTGGGTTACTAGGAATGATAGTGAGTGGAACTATTCCATTTTACACCCCTTTGATCCCTGGACCTGAGGATCCTGGCTATAGATATATCCTGACTGTAATGTATATTGGATGCTGACTCAAAGCATATACTACCTTCTAGAGGACACTGACCCAGACTGTTGTTGGATATCTGCCACAGACTACTAGGACATGGATTCAAACCAATAAAATGTCTTTATTAGCTGCCCAGTGACACTGGGTATTCAAGATCCCAGTATAGCCCTTACTCTTTCTCAGGGTGAACTTTTAAGCACAAAATGATATACTGGGTTGACCTGCTTCAGTTAAGAACAGTTAGCCAGAAGCAGAGCTACAAAAGCCAAAAAGCAAGGTTATCATGTTTAGACACTTTCCTAGAACTATAGACTTGATGGACTAGATCTTCATTTTAGTTGTGTAAAGTGGTACTATCTACATGCTGAGTTTTATTACCTGAATGGTACTTCCATCATGGAGTCAATTATGCTAAGGTCCAGGAAGAAACTAAATCTGGGGGCCTGTTACACAGCCTTCCAAGCTACTGCTACCTAATTGGTGCTGTAACAGTGTCTTCAAAAGGCAATTTCATCTTTCTATCAGACCTGCTACTTCAGGATGGTAGGAAATATGGTAAGACCAGTGGATTCCATGATCATGGGCCCACTTCTCTGGCTGTGAAGTGAGTTCCTTGGTTAGAAGCAATACTGGTCGAATACCATGACAGTGAATAAGACATTCTGTAAGTTCAAGTTGATGACTTTTGCAGAAGCATTTCATGCAGGAAAGGCAAATCCATAACAAGAATAAGCATCTACTCTAGCAAGGACAAAGCTTTATTCTTTCCATGGAGGAAGCGATCCTTTGTAATCAACCTACTGGTCACCTCAGGGAATAGTTACATATCTGGGACTCAGTGCTGGTCTCTGCCATTGGCAGATTTGGCACTCAGCGGCAGCTGTAGCCAGGGCAGTCTTAGTGACTGGAAGTCCATGTTGTTAAGGCCATCTCTGTCACGATGGCCACTTTGCTCATGGGCCCATTGGTCAGTGGCAAGGGTGGCTGGAGAAAGAGGCTGACTGTCCATAGAATGGGTCATCCTATCTAATTGATTCTTGAACACCTCCTCAGATGAAGCCTCCTTTTATGAGCATTTACATGGAGCACAAGTATGTTCATGTCTTTTCCCCATTTTAAGAGATACTTCTTCTCAGATAGTTTTCCAATCATGCTCTTTCCAAGTCCCAGACCATCCAGCCAGTCCATTAGCTACAGCCCATGAATCAGTGAACAATTGTACATCTCACCATTCCTCCTTCCAAACAACAAAATGTAAGACCGTGTGCACTGCCTAAAGGTCTGCCCACTGGCCAGATATAAGAGGGAAAGGGAGATGTGGTAGGAACCACCACGCCTGCATCTTTCAAGTCCTTCATGCACTAATTTCTGCAGTTCCTCGAGGGATGTGATACTGGTTTTGATTCACTCTTTCTTTATCAGAGGCAACTCTAAAGGCCTCCATTTAGCCTCTCCAACCTTAATAGCTCTCACTCCACAAGTCAAGGAACCAATGTGAGAATTCTGCAAACATCTAAGTATATCTATCCCAATTATACATTCTGAGACTGAGGAAATAGCCAAAAGCTGCACTTGGGATTATGCAGGGCCTACTGTGAATCAGATGTCAGCCAAAATTCCTTTTACCACCTTACTTTAACTGAAGCCCTTTACTTTAACTGAAGGGTCACAGGTTTTTCTTGCAAAGACTGATATTTTTCTTTTACCACAGTGTATCTTTACCCTTGTAAAATGTCTTAAGTCTCTCTAAGGATGGACTGGAGAAAGGCTAAGAGTAAAACTTTTAGGTATTTTAGCAAACTTCTTCCTCAGGGGAACCTGGAAGCTCTTTCATTCAAGGGGTTCTGGGCCTGCAAACTGACTCAAGTCCAGAAACTGGTTCACAAGCCAAGACTCCCTTTTGCCAAAAGCAATGAAGCATTACTTTCATTTGTTGGGGAATTTTTCTACTTATACAGATTAAACAAATATTCAGTAGGCTTTTTTGTCCATTTCATGCCTGGAAATACCATGATTAATTAACCAGTACCAAAGGTCCATATAAGTCATGCCACCATAAAATCCACTTGCCTCTGCTGACCATCATGGGTCAGGCCATTATGGACACTGCTTTGTCTTGCTGCCCATTATGACAGTACTGTCACCTTGCTTTTGGTGAGTCAAGGCTCTCACCTGGCCTCTGCTACTTCAGGGCCCAATTAAACCCATTGCATTTAATTCACCCAACTGAGCAGCAGCATCTCTGACCGAGGTCTAGCAGAAGGGAAAAGATGACAACAAAGCTCTTCAAATGTGCCGGCACCCCTCTCTCCATTTTGCACCTTTACAGGATTAGTGAAGGGCATGAATCCATTCCACATGTATTCCCCAGATTTCTGCTTGAATGAATTAGCAAACTCATTAAGCTCTTCAGTAGTATAGTGCACCTCCTCATCGACTACACTTTCTATCTCCCCTTTAGGAGCCTGCTTAGCCTTAAGTCTGGTTATAAATCTAGCGGCATCTGAGGGATATCAATAATGCTTTGCCTGGCATCTCCTTCAGAGAAAGTCATTGTTGGCTTAGCACATAATAAAGGATTAATTTCCTCATTCAGAGACAGAAAAGGTAATATTTAAGGGGGTGGAGGTGGGAGTGCATCTTTTGCCAAGTTGGAGATACTACTTCCTCTGGTGAGATAAACCACTGAAAATCTGAGGGTTCCAAGTTCTCAAATTTAATAGGGTCCTCCCACACATCCCAACGCCATGTTAATTCAGCCTATCTTACAATGAGGGCTTTGGGTTGATTTTCTGTAACTTCAGGTCTGTGGCAATTATCTTCCAGGGCACACTTAGACACCGTTGATGAGCCGCTGATGCTGGTCAGTTTTATCACTAAGTTCATTGTTGTCCTTCACTGTACTCTGAGATGGTAGACGTTGGTTAATTTTACCATGGAGCTCATTTTTTCCTTTGTCAGTCTTTCCAGAGATGCTAAGAACAACTGACCAGCATCATCATTTTCCTTATTTTTCCACAAATTGTCAAAAGTTTTATATACAGAGTCACCAAAGTCATTGCCTCTCACAATTAGTGAATCAAGATCATCAAGTACATTTTTTTCTTAAATTTGTAAGATTGTTGACACCATAGGTTTTTAGCACTTCCCAGTAACAGTAACAGTAACAGCAGGTGTTGGAGAGTTAGAAAGCCTCTTCTAGATACTTAAAAGATTCACCCTTATACTTGTCCTGCTCTAGAACCACTTCTGGTACCAAAATCTATATTAGTTGGGGATCTTGAGAGAACAGAACTTATATAGAATGAACCTATAAGTACATATAGAAAGGGTGTTTATTAGATTGTCTTACAAGGTGTGGCCAAGCTAGCACAACAATGGCTGTCTACCAACAGAAGGTCTAAGAATCCTGTAATTGTTCAGTCCACAAGGCTGGATGTCTCAGCTGGTCTTATATACTTATGCCAGAATCCTGAGGAAGTAGGCTCTGATGCCCATGAAGGAACGGACTTGCAAATGAGAATCAGAGCAAGCAGGCAGAGAGAAAGAGAGAGAGAGAGAGAGAGAGAGAGAGAGAGAGAGAGAGAGAGAGAGAGAGCAATCTTCCTTCTTCCATGTCCTTTTTATAGACTGCCAGCAGAAAGTGTAGCCGAGATTAAAGATAGATCTTCTCACTTCAGATGATTTCTTTAAAATATAATCCCTCACAAATGTATCCAGCTACTTGGATTTTAGTTGATTCTAGGTGTAGTCAGGTTGACAGCCAAGAATAGCCATCACAACAAGCAACCTGTCTTACTTTCCAACTCCTATGACAAAGCCTATGACCAAGGTACCTTGAATAGGAAAGTGCTTATCTCATCTTATGGCTTGTAGTCCATCATCCAGGGAAATCAGGGCAGGAATGTTTAGCCAAGGTGAAGGCCATCTTGGTTGATTTTTCCAGCTTGACATGAGGTCATGCTCGAAGCATTTATATCTAGTTCTCTTCTCCCTTCCTCTAGTTCAGCACATGATAATTTCTGCAGCTTAATTGTTTCAGTGAACAAGTCTTCATGAAGACAGGGGTTATAATCAAATACTCTCTGCAAATGCTGTTTTCTGTTTTCAATTTAAGTCTTCCCTGGATTCTTGCAATTCCCCAAGACACATTTGATGTCAAACTGAGAATACTCTCCCACTACTGTTAATCTTTCTAAAGGAGAAGATCCCCAAGTTTAATCATCTACCGCCGACTCCGGGAAAATTTTTCTCCAAAGGATATTATGCGCAGGAGGCTTTTGACTCTACTGGAATCCCAACTTGAAGCTCTTAATAAATGCCTCACTCCCTTCGTGTTTGTATCAGTCATCTGTCAGTCAGTGGGACCAGAGAGCAGGAGTGAAGGATTTCTGACAACTGTTCTAACAAAAACATAATGAAATTCGTCTGATGAATTCTATTTTAACGGGTCATGACATCAGATTGACAGGTCTAGCAATTCATTTGATTGCTCGGGCTTTGCAGGGAAAAAAGAATCTGAGAAAACCAGCTGATCAAAAAGTACAGCAAAGGTCGAGCAGATTGGAGAAATGATCAGCCTAATGAGCCGCAAAATTATTTATTTGCTTGTAAAAACAGAAATTAGCCATAGTTCATCATACATCACTAATACCTGTCAAAGCTGATTGAACACGACTACCAAAAGAAAAGTGGGGTAGAGTTATTTGTGTGTGTAGCCACTGAGGAGGACTAGCAGTTTAAAACCCCTAAAGACATATTGAAAGCCTAAATAATTAGAAAACGATTAATGAATGACTCCACCCACTTGTCCTATAAGGTTCACTTTGTGAAGGTGGTGGCTACACATATGAATTTAAGCTGTGACTCCTGATTCTTTTCATGTTTTGTTTCTGCTTACCTTTCCTCTCCATTCGAATGGACTGGAGCTTCTGCTGGTCTTTAATCCTTCTGTCTTCAGGATTATCTAACTTTCCCTCTCCCAGAAATAAACTGCATGGATGGAGGTCACTAAAGGCCTGTATATTTCTCTTAGAGATCTCTCTTTATTGTTATTATTGTCTGTATTGCGGTAGACTCATGCTGTGCACACATGGAGGTCAGAGGACATCTGTGTGGATTTTGCTCACCCCTTCCAACTTTATGTGATTTCCAGGATTGAACTCAGGTCATCAGACTTTCAATGGAGAGTGCTTTATCCCCTGAGACATCCTGTCAGTGTGCCACTTGAATAACTTTAATATCACAATATTTTCTTGAAATGTTTTTTCTCTTATGAGTGCTTAGGTTGGATTCCTCGTTCTTGTATTTTTATGAATATAACACTAATAATCTATAGAACATTAATACTTCTATATAGAATATATTCTATATTTGAGTTATAGATAACTCAAATTCCATATCTCATGTTCTATTTCTGTGATATTCAAAACCCAAGTTCTAAAAAAATAAATGCAGACTGATAATATCAGCACCAGGAAGGGAGAGACAGGTGGATCCTGGTGTTTTCTGGTCAGCAAGCCTACCTAGCCCACTCAGTAAGTTCCAGGACAGTGAGAGATCCAGTCTCCAAAAAAAGTACATAGCACTCCTATGACACTTCTACACACACACACACACACACACACACACACACACACACACATCTACATATGCACACATGTGCTTACATGCACACATAGGTGTGTGTGTACATGCATGCTCACATGCACACACATACAGAAAATTGTCAGTTCCAGAAACTGTAAGAGAATCATGTAAAGGCTACTTAAGTGTGCTTCAACCGATCAGTGGACAATGAAAATGTGGTGCATATTCACAGTAGAATTCTATTTGGATGAAAGAAAAAATTAAAGTGTGGGATTTTCAGGGATATCTTTGATATGTAGGGGTTTTTTCTCTGTAAGTATAAATCCACAGGAATTTGTCCTTTGCACATTTAACCAACTTCCCCAAATAGTAACATTCTTATAATGTAAAACCATAAAATTATATTGCTGCTACAAATGTTCCCAGCTATATTTACTAGATCAAATTTATTCCTTTCACTATTTTCTGCATAGTTGTTCTATTCGTATGTGTATGAGTGCATGTTGTTCTGTATAATGTTGTCTGGTGTATACATTCATGAGGCTATCACTGCTGTCAATACCCCGATATGCTCAGCTGTCACCAAGGACACCTTCACACCAACCCGTTTCTATGTGCACTGCTACCCAACACACCTCTCCCCAGCTTTCCTCCATGAAAGCACCAATCTTCTCTCCTTCTCTATGCTTTGTGGTGGTTGTTTCATCACAGTTATGTAAGTTGTAATCACATAAGAGGCGACCTTTGAAGATTAGCCTTCTTCACTGCAAATGACACCTGCAGGAGCACAGGATGTTGCTCCTGTCAACATTTCCTCGTCTTTGCTGCTGAGTAACATTTCGTTATATGGATGTCTAGAAGTTACATAGTCAATCATTGATTGGTATTTGGATTAGTTCTCATTTTTGCTACTACAAATCAAATGACGATAAACATTCATCTTTTTTGCAAATTTTCTGGTCCACATGATACGATCACATTGAGTCCTACAAGAAGCTATCATTTATTGGCAGAGTAGCCACCCCATCTTAGACTCTAACGAACAATATGTGAAATCAATTTTCTTCATTTTACCATAAGTATTCAGTATTAACATATTTTTATCTAGTATGTGGATCATGATGTATCATTGTGGCCAAAATTCAATTTTAGGAACTAACATCTAAGGCTATCAAAGAAGATATTGATCAGCTCAAACTGGAAATACTACAAAATTTGATCCAAGGAAATTTGATCCAAGTTTCTACTGTGAGTCAGCTGGAAGTCTTATCTCTGTGACTGAACCATTCAAAAGGCCCTAACTTTTTTATATGAGCATGTCTTTACCCTTTTGTTCTATGTAAATATGTCATGAAGAAATCAAATATGAACCTCTCATCTAAGAGAACGTAACTGAATCGAAATGTTACAGTGTTCAGGGTGTCAAACTCTTTGACTTTGAGACATGACACTATGATCTACAGATGTGTTGGTCCACATTTATCACTATCTAGGACATACAAAGCTTCAGGCAACAAGCTTGAACACACTCGGATCTATGAAATTTATTTCTTTATGTTTTTCTAAGGCTGAGCTTAAAATTAGTAATAGGGATTGGTGATATAAAGCTTGCTGAAAATAATATAATCTCTTTCAAAATTTGATATTGAAACTGATTTCTAATGGATTAAGAACAACCTTGTTATTTTTTAAAATAGATGATTGCACATATATGCTCATTCTTGGTCTCATAGCCAATCTCAAATCTCACTTAGCACACCACAACTGGCATTTAGGAATTTGAAGAAGTTGCACCACCCAGCATCACTACATTACAAACAAGAAAGGAAAGATTCCAGAAGAAATCATTGGGAGCATAATGGTTAGAGATTGAGAAATGTGGAGTGGGAGTGAGAGAGCTTCACAGAAGAAGCGATAAACTCCAAAGTTACCCTACGAAGCCATCAAACTATCATCAGAATACCACTGAAGCGTATCAGGATCTTCATTTTTTATTTTACCTGCACGTGTGTGTCAGAATGTGTTTATGTAGATCACACATGTACATGGTGCCCACAGATGTTAGAAGACTTCCTAGACCGGAACTACAGGAGGATGGGAACCACCAGGTAGGTTCTGGGAGCTGAACTTACTCAGATCCTCTGCAAGAGCAGCAGGTGCTCCCAACCACTGAGCATCTCTCCAGCCTCCTCAAACAGGATCATCTAGATGACATTAAAATCTCAAAAGACATGGCATTAGACTTAAAAATTAGAGTTTATATACATTTTAATATAAATTATAAGAAGACATTTTGATATATAGTCCATAATATTTAATTACAATTATATAAATACTGTGGCACTATAGGTGGGAGAGAGATGCCCCCCCTTTATCTCTTACCCCTTAGCATCTGTGACAGAAGAGGGAGCTGACCCTCCCCCTTACCAGCTGTAATACCCAAGAAAGCAGGCCCTCTTCCTCAGCTAGGCAGCACAGTAGAGCTGACAATGTTGGTGGAGGAGGTATGGGTGAGCCAGCCCCAATGTTGTGAGCATAAGAGAACTGTCCCATTACTCATCTGTTCTGTGCTAGCATGGGCAGTGGAATGATGTAGGATTCCTCTCTGTATGCTGTGAATATGTCTTATTACCATTGTTTATTAAGAAGCTTCTTTGGGCCTATGGCATGAAAATCCAAACAGAGATATAGAGAGAAAGTAGGCAGAGTCAAGGAGACGCCATGTAGCTGCCAAAGGAGAAAGATGTGAGCTGCCAGCCAGAACCTTACCGGTAGGCCACAACTTATTGTGATTCATAGATTAATAGAAATGGGTTAATTTAAGATGTAGCAGTTAGCTAGAAATATGCATAAGCTATTGGCCAAACAGTGTTGTAATTGATATAGTTTCTCTGTGATTATTTTGGGTCTGGGCGACAGGGAAACGAACGAGCAATCACCATTTACAGGGGAGAGATGCCCTCCACTCCTGCCCATCAACATCTGAGGCAGGTGGAAGAGTTGGTCCTGAGGTCATAAGAGCAGGAAAGTCATCCCTGCCTCTCATCAGCTTCAGCACTGGAGGGGAGGGATATGCAATGCCGCTCCTGAGGACCAAGGGCTCCAGAATCTCTATGACATAGGGCAGTAACAGGATATAAAGGAAGAGTCCCAACGAGAGCCCAGCATTGATAGTGTAGCAAATCCCAGAGGCCTCCAACCAGACCAAAGATTCTTTGCCATGAATTCCTGCATGTAAGAATGCATGGATAAAGGGGTTTACTGCATGACTCACTGTGTCACACTGCACCTTCCATGGCAAGATTTTTCATTTTCTCACATTTTTCTCCTTTTTTCTCTTAAATTCTATTTTGCTTTGTTCTGCCAGAGTGGGGGAGATGAGTGAGGTCAGGATGCATGATGTAAAAGACACAAAGAATAAATAAAAAAGAAAGTTAAAAAAACAATTATATAAATACATGTTCTGGAGCCAGGATGTTAAAGGTCTTGCTATCAAGGTTGAAGACCTGAGTTTGGTTCCCAGGCTCGTATGGTAGAAAGAACTGACTTCCACAAGTTGTTCTCTGACCTCCATGTAACCATGGTACACAAATGCATGCTCATAGATAGACAGACAATAGATAGATAGATAGATAGATAGATAGATAGATAGATAGATAGATAGATAGATGATGGATAGACAGACAGAAAGATAAATGATGGATAGATAAATGACAGATAGAAGATAGATAGACAGACAGATAGATGAAAGATGGTGATGATGGATAGATAAATGATAGATAGATAGATAGATGATAGATAGATAGATAGATAGATAGATAGATAGATAGATAGATAGATAGATAGATAGACAGATAGATGAAAGATGATGATGATGATGATGGATAGATAAATGATAGATAGATAGATAGATAGATAGATAGATAGATAGATAGATAGATAGATAGATAGATAGATGATGGATAGACAGACAGAAAGATAAATGATGGATAGATAAATGACAGAAGATAGATAGACAGACAGATAGATGAGAGATGATGATGATGGATAGATAAATGATAGATAGATAGATAGATAGATAGATAGACAGATAGATAGATGAAAGATGATGATGATGATGATGATGGATAGATAAATGATAGATAGATAGATAGATAGATAGATAGATAGATAGATAGATAGATAGATAGATAGATAGACAGATAGATGATTATGATGATGGAGAGATAGATAAGAGAGGGAGAGGGTGAAAAGAACACACATTCCAAGGTACATGTATGAATTGTAGGAAGTGATTGGAGGCTAACTTTGCAATAAAGTATAAATTTAGGGAAAGCACTATATGTTTTCATTCTAGGTTATGGAGAGAAAGCATTGTCAGTTATTTTACCGCATTCTGTTATTCATGCTTCAGCAACACTGTGACACTACTTGTGTTATTTTTTTCCAGTGCTTGAGTTGATTGAAAATTTGAAGAGAAGGATGACTTCTGTACAGACATACAAGATCCAAATATTTCACATTGTTCATTGACAGTGAACTTAAGAGAGAGCTGGCATCACTAAAACCTCATTTGTAGGCAGTGTCTTGTGTCTTCTTGTAACACTGAGAATAGAGCATGTGGGGCTTCTGGCTTGCTTGAGTTTCTGGAGCATGTGCAGAGAGAGATTTAATGTGATTGTTTGCTCAAATTCACTGAAAAGAAAACTCGTGTTTCTTCAGTCTACATATTTTGTGCTCTGAAGTGCTGGGTTTCTATATTGGTATAAAAGTTTTTCACCTAGTTACTCTAAACCAAAGTGATAATTTAACCTTTAAGATGAAACTGCTGAGGGCTGAACAGTGGGAACCTCCATTTAAGGACAGTGTGCTCAAGCAAGCAGGAGAGCATTACAATGTAATTTATCACTCGACCTGGATGAGATCTTAAGAATAAAATTAAAAGAATCTGAAACCTCTTGTAATGATGACTTTATCAGGGAATAAAGATGGCATTGTAGTGATATTTTAGGCATTATCATAGAAGACTACTTTTTTATAAATACATATAGCCCTGTGGGCATTGTTCTTTTAGCTGTCCTGGGCAATTGCTCAGCCAACCTAATAAATCTGAACTGTTTTCTAATTCGTGTGTAAAGATGAAGTTATTGGGAACTTATCATGAATACTAAAGAAGAGCTCTATGCACTGGGGGAAATGCACCTGTGCATTGCTATTCTCTGGCTGACTCTCTAACTGCCACCGTTAATATTTTTTGTGTTTCTCACAGCTGTCAGAACGTGCTGGCTTCTGCTTTATTCTCGGCACCTAAACACATCTTTCCAGCTGCATGGTTTGCATGCTAATGCTCGACCAAGGCACATATTCACTCTCAGTCTTGATCTTACCAAAAGCAGGACAAGGATTTTAAATGCTACAACAGTTCATACTAATTAGAAGAGCTATTTTACAACCAGTCTTGAGTTTCTCAAAGACTAAGGCATAAATGAGGAATGGGCTTCACAATCAAGATGATAACAAAGAACACGGAAAATATTTGAAATGTTTATCTTGTGTTTTAAATCAAATTGGGCACTATTTTCAAATAATCAGAAATCAGAGGATTATAACATGATACAAGAGCTGACCCGAGGATTTCAAGACAAGTGTTGCTCTAGAGATGGCTTAGCATGCAGATGAAGAACCCTGAAATGCATGAAGAGCTTGACAGTCTCACTCAACATCACAGCAAAACTTAAAAGCTCCAGTCACAGAATATAACCTGAGACCAAGCATAAGAAAAATCTAAAGTATTTGAAAATTATAATACATAAAACATCCTAGGTTTTTGTTTGTTGTTATTTGAAACAAGGTCTCACTGTGTAGTCTAGGCTGGACTCAAACTTGCAATCCTCCTGTGTCAGTGTCCTGAATGCTAGAGTTATAAACATATAGAGTTATATCGTACCTAACTTAAAATATTTTTATAATTGCTATATTCGATATGATCAAGCCATAGTGGCCTTACATATTTTTGCATACCTTTTTAAGCAGACGCAATAATATCGTGTTTTCTACACCTTATGGAAGGCTCTTTATTTTTATTTTTTGCTACAACACATCTTTATTGAGATGCAATTGCATGTTATACAGTTCGCCCACATAAACTGTATAACTCACTGGCCTTTGTTGCTGTTCACGAAAATTGTGCCACTATCACCACGATTAATTTTTAAGCATTTTAATCACATAAAAGAGAAATGCTGAAACCATGAATTAGCAGTTCCCCATATTTTAACACAGGAACATTTGAGATTCTAAGTACAGTCAGAGGGTAAAACTTTCCTTAGGAAAAGTGTTTACATATGTGCGCGTCTTTACACCTTCCTCTAAGCCTGGTCAACTTGTATTTTTTTAAACCTCACTCTCTTTTTTTTTTTTTTTTGTTTTT
>PVIU01030909.1:0-15520 GCA_004026605.1 Ondatra zibethicus | reverse complement strand
AGTCATTTATGAGGCAGTAACTTGAGTCCAGAGCAGGCCTTGGGCTGAGAGCATCTCCCTGTTTGCTCATTAACATGGCACATGGAACTCGCAATCTGGATGAAATGGAGCTGAGGGCAGATGGTCAGGGTTAGACAATAAGAACCTGGAAGCATCCACTCGTCTCGCTTTTTCCTCCACATTCCTCATTCAAAGATAAAGAGATTTAAAATGTGAAGTCTCAGAGGTTCGAAGGGCGAAGGAGCCGCACCACATGGTTCCAATTAGAAAGCAAATCTAATCATCCCCGACCATCAGGGCATTATCTCTGGTACCATTTTCATGCCACACTGCTTCCCTCATTCCCAGCCCTCCTTGAGATTCACTCCCCTCTTCTACCTAGTGAGGGTGTTCTCAGAGAGCCAGGGCTATTTTTACTCCCTCATTTGGAAAAGCACCATTCGGAAAGCACATTTGCAGTATACTGTCCCAGCAAGGCGGCCCGAGCGAGGTGAATGACTCCCCGAGTAGCTACGCGTGGGCATTATTTGGGCCACCTGTCCTTTCCGGTAGGTTTAGATGACTGAAAAGTATCCCCTCTTGGCCAGAGGTGTCAATCTCGAGTCTCTCGGACTGGGCAAGTGATGGCAACCATTGGGCTATTTGTGGATGGCAATACAGGTTGAAGGTGGTTAATTATGCTCCAGACCCAACTAGTCTTATAGTCTGAATCCTGGCTGTACCCCGGGGGGCCTCAGACCCTGAGCTCAGGGGCTCTCATTGTAAAGTGAATGATGCTAGGAGTCACTTTCATGGCGTTGCTAGGAATAACCAACAAGGCCGCAATGCATGGTAGCTGCTTTCCTTATGAATGGACTCCAAGTTTCTGGTCTGGAAATAAATATCTGCTAGATGAGCTCAGCACCACAAAGGGTTTCTCACCATGACAGCATCCTGCAGGAAGGCAGGGTGCAGGAGCATTTAGCGTCATAATTTTAAAGAGTTGAACTGAGGTCTCAGATCAGCAGGATGTCCCACAGTTTCACACTACCTCTTCTCAGCCTCAGTGCCACCGGGTTATCAGAGCGAGAAACAATGTGATAATTGTGTCCTTGCCTCTCCCCTAGTTTCGCTAATGAAACCCCCTATATCTATGTCAACTTGTTCACCCATTTGGAACAAGAGCTCTCTTCTAATTGGCAAGTCATCATCCAAGCAATAATACCTGTTATTACCACCTGATCTCTCTTTCAATAGTAGGTTATTATTATGTACTTGGATAAAAGCACCAGTGCTGTTATTTGGAAGGCCAGGTTAAGCAGAGCAATACGATCTCAGGTAGTATTAAATGACATCTTGCATATCCATGGTGCATTGATTTTTCAAGTACATAGTATGTCAGCAGGCTGCTCCCTGACCTCCCTGGGCCAAGAAGTCCTGGCATTGTGCCTTTTGTTCTGTTTGGAACTCTAAGTTTTCAGGTCCCATGGACCTTTAGAAGTCTCTGTGCAGAGCCACTGCAGGGTTGGGTGACAGCCAGACCAAGGCAGGCCTGGTTGAAATGAAGTCGGGCCTGTTTTTCTGCAAACATGTACCTCTGACCCCAAAGAGGCAGCTTCTTTCTTATGACCATTTATTATTTACGAAGCACTGCAAGTGTACATGACTTTTTATGAGACACAAAGACAAGGTCCCTGCCCCGTGAACTGAGAAGTTTCATCTGTCTGAGCTTAGCTGTGGGGAGGCAGGAGAGGCAGGTAGGACTGAGAACCTTTATACTGTCTGGGGCAGCTGGCTGGAAGGAAGGCTTTCTGATGAGGGATTTGGAAGGCAGGGAAGCCGAGCCAGATGCACACAGCTCTTTGGGATCATGACGATTGGAGAGGTGTCTATATTCCAGGGCAGGAAAGTCAAGTTCTACCCATGTGCCTTGGGATGGTTGGGGGAGAAACAAGACTGCCCACTAGGAAGAGACAGCAAAGGTCCCACTGTCCCGAGAGTCCTTTATGGTATCACTTACCTCCCCCTTACGGGCTCTGTAGAAAGCTGTTTTGTTTTGATCTGTTTTGGCTTGTTTGGGGGTGAAGTGCAGACAGAAAAGAACATTAGTTAGGTTTATTTTAAAAGTATTATTAAGTTATATAGCTTCAAACAGATTCACTTTCCTTTTCTAGAAATAAAAATTTCAGGCTGTTTGGACATCTTTGGTTTCTCCCTGCTGCTCACCAATAGCTCGTCTGTTTGTCTCTGTCCCAACCAGGCTGGCTCTAATGGCGCCCCCCAGTCACCCACAGCGCCTGAATTATTCATCTGTTCACCGTACTAACTCCCATTGAGTAGCTCGAGGGGGCAGGCCTTGGCCTGAGAAGATGCACACGAGCATGTCCTTCCCCTGAGAAGCACCAGACAGATGGGAACAAGGATGTGAGAACGCAGAGAGGCTGGGGCCAAAGCTGCATCCTCCTGTGGGAGGAGACAGAGGCTTTGGCCCTGTGAGCACATTTCTTTCAGCGCCTCCAATCGTTCATTTGGAACACATCTGAGTCCCTACTCTCAGGAACAGGGGCTCACATTCTAGGGAGGCTCAGAAATCTAGCTTTGCCCTAGGCTCAGGAAGCACTGATCACGTCCCTGGCATAGGATTCTTCCTGCTCTGAGCTCAGGGTTTGGTCCAACACGCAGCAGATTTTGCAGCCAGAAACAGATATAAACTTGGCTGAGCAGAACCAGTGGAAACAAAATAGGTTCTGTAATGTACAGAATATGCAGCAGATGGCTCTGCTTCCCACCAGCCCTGCAAGGCTGATTCACACAGCCTATGCCCTCCACCATCATCACCATCACCATCACCATCGTTATTACTATCAGCAGCAGCACCACCATCACTACCACTACCACCACCACCACTACCATTATAACCATCATTAATTATTACGATCATCGCCACCACCATCATAACCATCATTATTAGTATCATCACCATCGTATCTTATTAAAAGCCTCTAGTACATACATGGCAAGTGCTCCAAGCCTGACATCTGGATGAAAATGTCTCCTCTATCCTTCCCTCCCTCCCTCCCTCCCTCCCTCTCTCCCTCCCTTCCTCTCTCCCTCCCTTCCTCCCTTCCTCCCTCCCTCCCTCAAGCAATACATCCAGTCCTGTCCTGTGCTCCTGTTATAATGGGCTCCACAGTCTTTCTTTCTCCCCGCTTCACTGTCTTTACTCCACTCCAGCTCCACATCTCCTCTTTCTTTTCACGCCACTTGTCTTAAATATGGGACTTAACCAAATCATCTGAGGAATTGTGTTCATCATAGAGATTTCCGGGAGCCAGTCCTTACAATAACTCTAGTGGCTAACAGTGGTGCCGGGCATTTGTGCTTTTAATAATTTCTTGGTTCAGAGCTCAAGACATGCTGCCCTATAGTCCTCAACCCCCAATTAGAGCCCCAAACTTAATATTTCTTAAGTAAATATTAAACTAAATATTATTAATATAAAACTATTAATTAAAATTAAACTAAATATTAAGTTCTTAATATTTCTAAAGTATTAAGTCTTAATACTTTAGACTGAGAAGGCAGCCATACAAGGGACCAGACAGTGATATATCACTGCTGGCTTGTACCTGGATGGCACAGACAAAACCTTCAGGAATTTTGCAGCTGGTTATTAAACCTTTGGTTGCTTGAAAGTCATGGTAAGAAGAGTATTTTTAAGAGAGAATTCACTAAACATTGCAAATGTAAGGACTTACAAATTTACTGGTTTAAACATGGCACTGGACCAGGTATATATAGTCCAGCTCAGCAAAAGAGCTATTGACCAAAGCCCAAAAGTCCAAAGAGGAAAAGTCCTGCTAGAGGTCTTGCAGCAAGTGAGGAAAGGCCCATCTACGCATGAAGGCCCTTTCTTCCTGCATAAATGCTTTGTGCCTATTGGAAGGTTACTTTGCAAGATCTTTCTATTGAGTTCACACGAGAGTCTGAACTCTTTGATTAAAAGCCACCATCTGTGACTTCTTCACGCAGAAGGGATTTCTGACTAGAGTTGTCACCAAGTTCACACAGTTGGTAGGAAGACTGGAAAGTGGACTGGGTGTAGGATTGAGTGTTAGCATTCAGGCATTGACACGGGGCTGCTCGCAGGGGATCTAGCAGGACACATCAGCAGCCACAGTTAAGATGGGATACTGTAGCTATGCAGCTGCCAATAGAGCACTCTTATGCGCATGTGCTATATCCCAGTTTGAAAAGCAAACCCCTTCGCCTCTGTACCTCCTCCCAAGAAACCTCACACGTGAGCTCTATTACATGGTGTGGCTTTGTGGAGCCTCTTGGCTCCAACCCACCAAGGCCACCTTTCCTTCTGCTGCTAAACTATATCACTGAGCTAGTCTATTTTGGAGGCCATGGAATTGGAAATAGCAGGGGCCATTCAAAAAGACCAGGAAGATACTCCTAAGTTGGACCAATACCAATTTCTTCTCTCCTCTCCCTTGCTCCCTCCCTCCCTCCCTCCCTCCCTCCCTCCCTTCCTCCCTCCTCTCTCCCTCCCTGCTTCCCTCCATATAATTCATAACAAGTTTTCCAGGCTGGTCTTCCACTCACTTTGTGTCCTGGCTAGTTTATGTCAGTTTGACACAAACCAGAGACATTTGGGAAGAGTAAATCTCAATTGAGAAAATGTCCCCATGAGATTGACCTGTGGGAAAACCTTGGTGCATTTTCTTAATCAGTCATTAATGTGAGAGGACCCAGGTCACTGTGGGAAGTGGCACCTCTGGTCTGGTGTACCGAGTACTATAAAAATGCAAGCTGAGTAAGCCATAAGGAGCAAGCTAGTAAGAAGAATTCCTCCATGGTCCCTGCATCAGCTCCTGCCTCCAGGTTCCTGCCCTTTTTGAACTCTTGCATCAACTTTCTTTTAATGATGGACTGTAATGTGGACCTGTAAGCTGGAATAGCAACAGAAACCCCAAGACACCAAAAGCAATCTTGAACTCTTGATCCATCTTCCTCTACTTTCGTAGTTCTGGGATTATAGGCATTGGCCACTATACTCAGCTTCCACATTCTCTTTCCCAGCCTGGCTTCACTTAGAGTAAACTCAGAAGCTCTCATTGGAAACAGTCTGATTTCCTGAGCCACATACTCACTCTTAGGGTGGGCAGGGTACACTCACTGATGGCCCCAAGATTCCCTGGAATTGGTGAGAGATTATTCTCTAAAGAAATCTGGCTTCATTACAATAAGAAGATTTCAGGTAGCCAAAACAATGTTCTCTGTGCAGTCGCCATGTCGCTGAGGTCCAGGCAGCTGGGCCTAGCATCTCCCCCACCTGCCCACTCATATCCCAGCATAAGTCACAATTGAGAAATCTGGCTTATGCTTTCACTGACTAACTTTGTGAGTTCCCAGACATATCCTGTTCATCTCCTATGTCCTATCTCATTATATTGACTGCTATCTAAAAGTTAATGATCCCCAAGTCTATGTCGCCAGACTCATAGTTTGGTTTCCTTTTGCATATTATTACTTTGGTGGGAGTCTTCAGACCCAATTTTCCCTTCATTCCTGTTGCCACATCCTGATTCCAGGGGTACACTGTTTCCTCTTGTCCTTTGCCCCAGCTCAGGACTCCTCATCTATCTTCACTTCCTTTTCTATCCCATCCACACTCTATACTGCATAGTTGGCTTTTTAAAAACAAGCAGATCGTGGGTTTGGGTAGTGGTTCAGTGTGAAAGAGTACGACCCACAAGTATGGGGATCTGAGTTCAGATCCCCAACACCCACATAAAACCTGGGCACTGCCACACAATCTTGTAGCCCCAGCACTAGACAAGGGAAACAGAGATATTATGATCCCTACAGCTTTCTAGCCAGCCAGTCTAACCAACTGATGAGTTATAAGGTCAGTGAGAGACCCTGCCTCAAGGGAATAAGATGGACAGGAAGGAATAGAAAGTCCAATATTCTCCTCTAGCTTCTGTATGCATGCACATGGGCATGGTCTTGTACACATGCACACACTAAAACAAAACAAAACAAAGTAATACAGTGATATCATATCACCTCTGTCTTTCTATTTTCTCAACATACACACTCTACCAATCATTTATACGCTCTACCTGTCATTCACACCCTCTACCCATCGTTCATACCCTCTCTCTACCCATTGTTCATACCGTCTACTCATCATTCATACCCTCTACCCATCATTCACATCCTCTACCCATCATTCATACCCTTTACCCCATCATTCATACCTCTAACCATCATTCACATCCTCTACCCATAATTCATACTTTCTACCCATAATTCATACCCTTTACCCATAATTCATATCATCTACCCATCATTCATACCTTCTACCCATCATTCACATCCTCTACCCACCATTCATACCCTCTACTCATCATTCATATCTTCTACCCATCATTTAAAACTTTTGGGGACCTGATCTCGAGCTATCCCCTCAGTCTAACTGCCGCCGACTCATGGGTCCTCTCAGCAGACATTCCAATTGTTACTCCTTCCCTTCACTTCTCGATTTTCCTTTTTGGCAGCACCTCTCCTGAAAGTCTTTCCCCAGAAAGTTGTTGCTCATCTTCAATGATCCAGAGCACAAGAAAGAAGGTGTGAGCAGACGGATAATACATCTGGCCTTGTCCATTCGCACGCCAACGGGGATGGTGGAGATTGCCTTGGTGAACTCCTCGCTGACCTGCATAGCCAGGCTTTGTTATCTGGCCTCTGCTTCTGTCGCTCCCTGTTTATCACGTGCTTGTTCCATTTTAGTTTACGCACTTGTGGTGCTTTCGACCTCATCATGGTATTTACTTATTTTTTTTGATCATCTAGGATTTTTTTTCAGGGAAATTCTATTTTGTCAGTCCCCACATCCTAGCTCAAAGGGATATTATGTCCTTTCTTAGCTGGTCTTAGGAGACCAGCACAGCCGAGTCCCACACATACCACATGGGGAACTCTCAACCTGACACAGTGATGCAAAGTGGGGGGCAGGGACCTGGAGAAGAAGCACCTAATAGAAGGCAAAGGCCCTCTTAAGAAAAGTGAAGGAAAAAGTATTACTTAAGTCACAAAACCTTCAGGACACTATGCACCTAGGAATAACAGGTCCCTGCACCCCCAAACACTTTTCAGAAAGAATCTAAAGAGACCATGTAGGCTCAGGCATGCACTTGAACCAGTGACCTGTTGAGGTGCCAGTCTTAAACTCAGCCTAGAGTTACTGTCCAGGTTTTGCTGCTGGGATTCTGTGTCTGCAAGATCTGAGATTAGCAGGGGCTCCAGCTTGTTTACTACTTCTTCTCCAAGCAGTGCCTAGCATCTGAGAGGCCTCTGTGTGTCCGGTTGTTGAGGAAACACATGAGTCTCTTTGAGGAGGCTTACCGGAGGCTTGACTTTAACAGCCACAGGCTATTCGTTGTTGCTGAGGAACGGAGCATAATGCTGATGCTGTTGAGGCAGATCTCTGAGTCTTACAATCGCTTTCTTTCCTTTCTTTTTTGCTAGGAGTTCCAGGAGATGAGACAGTATCTGGCAATGTAGCCTAAACTGACCTCAAACTCATGATCCTCCTACCTCAGCCTCCTGAATGCTGGGATTACAAGTGTGTGCTATGGGGCCCAGGCCCCCGAGTCTTCCTTTAAGTTTATGGCTATTGACAGAGGACGAGTGAGCTGAGGGTGGAGCTCTGTGGTACAGCTATGGCCGATTGTACACAAGGCCCTGGGTTCGATCTCTAACACAACAAATCTGAAGGAAATAAAATATGGGATACTATATAAGATCATGTCATAAATATTATTTTAGAGTGTGCTGTGGTGGGGGAGTCAGAGGACAACTCTTGGGAGTTGATTCTCTCTTGTTACCCTATGGCATCTGAGAGTGAACTCAGGTCATCGGAGCTGTGTGCAAGCACTCCCACTCAGTAAGTAAGCCATCCTGACAGTCCTATAAGGTTAGTTTAATTGCTAGACTTAAACTTTATTTGGTTTTAAAAATTCCAGTATGCTCTTGTGTCCTGCTCATTTTTTCTTCACAGCAATGAAAGAATCGCCTCCTAAAACAGTTTCTCAGAGACAGTAACAGTATAGGCCCCCAAGTGCCATCTCACTAGGAGGCCATGGATGTGGTTTCCTTTTCTGATAGGGGTCTTGGCTATCATCGGGGCAGGATGATGGAGGCTTTGACTTCAGAAATTAATTGGCAGAGTCTTAATTCTTCAAGGTCAAGATAGAAAATATGGGTCAAATGACAATGCCTCAGATAGGTGGGGCAGACAGAGATGGCTAGCTGTCCAAGAAAGTCCCCGCTCTCTTTCTCTTAGAGGACAGGAGTACAGTCACAGCCATACTGTGCCTCCTACCTCCCACATGGGCAGGCCCACCTTGTGTCTAGGTTCTTCCCAGAGTATGAGCAGAAGTGATGTGTATTACCTCCGGGCCAGCCAGAAGTCTCCCATACTTACTCCTCCACAATCTTCCCCTTCCTGCTGCACGCAATAGTGCTCAGATCAGCTTAGGAAGCCATGTGCTGGGTCTGGAAGAGCTGATGTCAACCCTGGCTCAAGGGCTCCCCTTTAAGAGGGAATTATCTGTGTAGATGGGAGGGCTAATTTGTGTTACCCGGCTGCAATGGCCCATCATCCACTGAGTAGTTTACAATGAACAGAACTGTGCTTGGCTTTTGATGATAAAGTCTAGGAAGTCCCAGAGTAAGGCACAAGCAAATGGCCAAGGTCGGCATCACCCCACAGTCGGAGGCTGAAGAACAAAAGAGCTTTTATAACTACATGCTCTAAAAAAATAATTCATTCTTATGCTGATGAACCTTAAGCCATGGTCACCTCATAGAGTCTCACTGTGACACTGGCTGCATTGGGGATCACACTTCCAGCGTATGAACTCTGGGGAACACATCAAACCACAGCGGAGAGAAATAAACTTGCATATCTATTAAGCCTCTGAGCTGCACAGAGGTCTTGTTACTGGCGTGACTTTCCTTCAATATATATGCCAGAGTAGTTAGAGTCACAGCGGTGTGACCTGTGCTTCAACATTGACACGCAAGGAGGACACCAGTGGCCTGCTGGAGGCTTCTGGATTTTGACACTGACAAGGGCTATTTTAAGCAATAACTCACACAAAGCTGTGGAGGCTACACTTCACCAGATTTAAAGATGACAGGGTACTGAGAGGCCTCCTGGTCAAATCCACAAAGTTCTCAACAAGTTGAAAATAACAGGTGGTATTTTCTAAGCACTTAGCGTGAACCAGGCTGAAGGTTGCATGCTTTCTATACATGATTGTATTGACCCTCACAGTAACCCTAAGGTGTAGGAACACGCTCACTCTTTCTAAAACAGGTAACAGAAATGCTGAGAAGAATCACGAAGACTCAGTGGTAGCCTGGGATGTGAGAGGGATTCTGTGGTCCTGACAACTTACTTAGTGTTGGTGCTACGTGTAAGTTGTTGGCGTCATTCCTGGTGATATCTGTCGTCTTGATAAATTTACTAATGACAAAATGGTTCTTTCTTTCAGTATTGAAACTGTCACAATTTGGATGATAAATTGCAGTCACCTTAGTGGTTCTGCTTAGTCTTAAGCTGGCAAGATCAGATGGAAGGAAAATCAATGTGGAGCCATGGAGTCCTGTATATCAGATGCTCCAATATGGACAATCCAATGCAGGGCTTTCATTCTGTCTAAGATTGCCTTGCTCCAGCGGTGTGATGAAGCTGTAAAAATGACAGTAGAATTCACCATGCATCTTAGAGTTGTGGGAAGCCCAGCACAAGGCATTGGAGGCCTGTAGTACTTGGACAGGCTGTTTCTGGATGGTTTTATTTGTTATTTTCCTTATTGCTGTGACCAACATCTGACAAGAAACAGCCTGAGAGGAAAAGGGTTTTGGCTTGCAGTGGGAGGGGATACGTCCATCATGGTGTAACTGTCATGGCTGTAGGAGAGTGAGGCAGCCAGTGACGTGTCTATAGTCAGGAAGCAACGAGAGGACAGGAAGTGGAAAAGTTCAAGGCCTGACCCAGTTCCTCCAGTGAGGCTCCACCTTCTAAAGGTTCTACAGTCTTCCAAAATAGCGCCACCAGCTATTTTGTAATAAGACTCTGCCAATGACTTGTAATACCAAGTGTTCAGAAGCACGAACCTTCCACGAACCTTTCACTTTCAGACCACAGCACCTGTTATTACTGACTGGGCATCCACAAGGGTGGGCCTGTTCAGAGGCTAATGGGCTAATGCAACCCTGGGAACCTAAGCCGTGGAAGAACTAGGCAAGGGCACAAGGGATGTTTTACCTAGAGTCAAGCAGCTTTCAGGGACATGTGAGCTGTCCTCATATATCTCAATGGCTGCTATGAGGGGAGGGATCAGGCTGATGCCAGGGACTCCAGATGGCAGATCCAGGACTAGGTGGAATGACAAGGAGCTGGACTCCAGCTCAGGGTCAGGAAGAGCTTTCTGACACTCTGAGCCGTCTGGCAGTGCGCTCGCACAGCAGAGGACGGGACAGCCGGTCCCTGGCTGTGTTCAAGCCCAGCAGGGATAAACCCTGGCACTGGTGGCAGTGGCACTGTGGGAATGGGGTCGAACCTGGTGACCTCTCCACCTTCCTGTCGAATTCTGTGATTCCGCCAACAGAGATGAGAGCAGATCACTGACCAGAGAGGCACAGAGTTTACTTGCTGTTTGAGAGTGAGAACCAACCGCAAACTGACTTTTCTTAAAAGATGACAAGCAGATAGTGCCTCAGTTGCTCTTTGAGTGACCCCACAGCCATGGCCGGCTCTGGGTTACCTTGGTCAGCTAATACAAGCTAAGGACTGGAATGAAGCTTGTCTGGGATGACTCCATGAATGGAGCTGTGACTTTGAGACTGGGTCTTGCGGCAGTCAAAGAGAAAGCCTTCAGAGGTGGAGGGTGCGGTGGGGTTGGGGTGGGGGTGGGTTTCTGACCAGGCTTTGTGTGGGAACAGGGCAGTAAAAAGTAGAACCCATGCTGTGGCACTCAGCTGGCAAGCCAGAGTGCTGCCTCCACCTGCCCTGTGCCAGCCCTGACAGGCCTGTTAGTCCCCAGATTTCTTACCCAGAGCAAAGGAATTTCTTCATTCAGCCATGACTAAGCATAAGATGCTCAGGGCAGGAGGCAGAGGATGCAATAATGAATAAAGTAGAATTTAAAATGAAGATGCCTCTTAGTTGCTAGTAACAAGAAGAAACAAAACCTTGAGGTTGTTTAAATATAAAGGGAATTTGTTGCTCTGTGTTAGCTGACGAGAGGCAGTTCCGTGCAATGGTTTGGACATGATTTGCCTCCTCCAAAATTTATGCTGGAACGTAGTCTCATTGTGAGGAATTATGAGTAGAACTTAGTCTGCCTGATGGTGTAGGAGGGTCTTTCTCTAGTTATTAGCATTAGATAAAGTCAATAGGGTAGAATCTCCAAGGCGGGATATAGGTACCTTTATAAGAAAGGGGAAGGGCAGGGATATGGCCCAGTGGGTAGAAGAGCTCAAGAGAAAGTTTGCTGACCTGAGTTTGAACCCCAGCACCCATCTAAAGGTGGATGGAGAGAACCGGCTCCGCAGAGTCATCCTGTGACCTCCACACAGGGGTCATGTCATGGATCCACTCACATACATCATATACACAAGATACTAAACAGAAAAGTTAACAGAAAGAAGAGGGGGTATACACATGTACACGTTTTTGTTTTTGTTTCTCTCTCTTTCTCTCTGTGTTCTCCTGGGCTACCCGAGGATACAGCCAGCAAGAAGATGACAACCAGATGTGACTCCTCGACTTTGGATGAGACTGTGAGCCAAAGAAAGCTCTTCTTCACAATTCTCCCAGTGCCTGGTGTTGTGTTACTTACAACAAGAGATGAAAACACTCTAGTTTCAGGCAATGCTTGACCTCCTGGCTCCAACGATGTTACCAGAATCCCATCTCTTCCCTTCCATTTCTTAGTTCTGCTTGGGTCCATGGCTGACTGGAGCCCCAGGCTGTGACTCTGCTAGCATATTCATCACCTCCATCCTTCCTGTGTCTTCCCGGCCCTGAAGAGGATGCATAGCCAGCAGGGCAGAGAAGGTCAAGACCTTGCTAGGTGTGGGTAAGCCCGAGTCATGTGGCAACCCTGAGCCAATCCCGAGTGGGAGGAAGGCGGTGGGTATGAACGTTACATTAATCCACAGCTGTATCTGGGTGTTGATGTTAACTCGACACAAATCACACTGCTGTCTAGGAAGGAAAGGTTTTCTGAGGGGAGATTTTGGTGAAGCCTTTTCCAGAAAAGAGAAAAATCAATGCCAAACAGACACAGGTGTCCATCAGGCCTAGCTCTAAGCTCGGAACCTCCATGGAAGTGTTGGGTAATCATGAGCCCAAGGCAGTACTGTCACCAAGAGTCTAGAGGCCCGCAAAGCAGAGGAGTGCCTCATGTGAGCAGGGGTTGATAGGGTCAGGGAAGCCGCCAGGAGGAGGTAACATTTGTGCTGGGACCGGAGTAAGAATCGGGCTGATAGATGCTGAGGACAAACTGTTTAAGGCAGAGTCGCAAGCGTGAGTTATGTCAGCACGACAAAGCTCAGGGGCTGCAGGAATTCTGAGTGGCAGGAACAAAGAATGCTGGGAACCAGAGGCATCTGGGCGGTGTGGTGCCGCTGTGGCTGTGAAGGAAGAGTGGGGGCCTTGTGTGCTTGTAAGTGTAGCCCATGGCAGCCGAGGAAACTGATAACCTCTGACTCAGGGCAGCCTAGCACTCTGTGAAAGAGAACACAGCATGGTGAGTGTAAAGAAGGCAGAAACCTGGGGCTACCCACACCTCAGTGGGCCTCTGGGCACCACGGGCTAACTGCCACAGTGCGGGCTAGGCTAAGTCACAGACTTAGGTAGTCTCTGTGTTAATATTTTCATAAACTTTTCTTTTACATAAATTCTTGCTCTGCAGCTCAGACCAGCCTCAAATTCACCATCTTCCTGTGTTCGCCTTCCAAGAACTGGTGCATGCCTTTGATTCCAGCGCTAGAGAGGAATATAAGGTGGGATGAGACAGAAACTTGCTCCCTTTCAGTCTGAAGATTTCATAGAGGTAAGAGCTCTCTAGTATTTTGGCTGCTTTGCTTTTCTGATCTTCAGGTTGAACCCCAGTATCTGTCTCTGGGTTTTATTATTTGTGTTACAAATGGTGCCCAATGTTTGGGGTATGAATTCACAAAAAAGCCATTTGCCTGTGGCTTTTGAGCCTCTGGCCTAGGCCAGAGCTGTGAACGGGGCTCCCGCAGAGCTGCATGTGGAGTTCCAGCCCCACCTGGCTAAGCTTTCTTTTCTTTTTTCCCCAAAGACTGAGCAAGTTCAGGATTTTCTTGTTGTAGCCTCTCTGAACCAGCCTCCAGCTGCCCCCCAAACTCCAGAAGCACCTGGGCTCCAAATGCCACTGAACTCACCCACCCTAGACTGGCTGGTTCTGCTTTCAGGCAGCTCTCCCACCTCCTGCCCCTCCCCCACCACATGTGCTTTTCCCAAACAATTCCCCTGTGCATTTTTCAGACAGTCCTCTCTCTTTCTCTCTTCTCTCTGTCTCTCTCTGTTTCTCTATCTCTGTCTCTGTCTCTGTCTCTCTCTCTCTCTCTCTCTCTCTCTCTCTCTCTCTCTCCACCATGGATTGTGGTCTTTCTCTAACCACCCCCCTTCTTGGGCTGCTGCCAAACTAGGCAGCTGCTTTGAAATCCAGTCAGGCTTTTACTGTTCTATGCAGCAGCAATAAGCCTCACATCTTCATCAATGTCAGTAGAGTTGGTAAGACAATTGAGAATTCTTAAAGGGAAGAATTAGTTAAAAGAAAGGGGTTTTCCCACATAAAAAATGGGAAAAAAACCATTACAATGAAGGGATTTGAGTCTCTGTATGATAATATGCTAGACAGTTTGAAAATGGAATGATTAAATGAGATGATATCTAATTTAGATGGGAGTTATGTAATACCAATTGTAAACATTATCAGCTTTATCATTTTTGTCTTATCACTAGAAAAATTGGTTAATCTAAGTGCTAAGATACAGGCCTTAGGAAAACTAATAAAACAGATCACAGAGATATTCAAATCCAGACAGAGGAATTTAATAAAGAACCAATTTCAGCATTGCATTATAAGAATAGAAAGGAACAGCCTAAGTTTTTCAGATAACCAACCTCAATATATCCAGTAACCTTAAAAGAATTACCAAATGGTAGAGGGTCTGTTACAGCTAACTGAACTCTTATGCCAATGTTAGATTTAAGGAGATTCAAGGAAGCAATAGTCTCATACGGCATGCATTTACCTTTTGTGAAACAAATATTAAACTCGTGGTCAGTTTGTAATAGAATTATTCCTAAGCACTGGATAGACTTGGTTAAAGGTGTTTTAGAGCCTGGTCCACAATTACATGAAGTGCCTGGTTCTGAGAAGAGGTTAAGATTGTTGAACAACAGAGTATGACTAGAGATAGAAAATCTCCCAAGATCAAATTCTTGGAGAAGGAGATTATGCTACTACAGAAAGGCAAACTGTAAATGATGATCACACCTGAGTTTATGTTATGCAGCAACTTTGACTGCTTGGAGCAGAATTGGAGAAATAGGAAAGAAAATTGAGTCATTTGCTAAAGTTGTACAGAGCCCAAAGAAGCCTTTATGGATTTCGTACAAAGATTGACTTTAGCAGTAATTAGAATGATATCAAATTCAGAAGCTAGACAAATAATAATTGAATCCCTAGCTTTTGAAAATGCCAAGTCTCTATGCAAAAGGATAATTAGGCTGTTAAAGGCAAGGTCAGCACCTTTGGAGGAATGAATCCTAAATACAATTAATATTCAATGAATCTCATGACCATATGATGCATGGATAAGATAGGTAATTTCCAGAGGTTTGATAATCAAAATGTCAAATGTTATAATTGTGGTAAACAAGGTCACCTTAAAAGGGATTGTAGAAAGAACATTCATAGAAACAAGGTTTTTTTCTAAGCCTAATCCATTCAGAATGCCCCTCACTTCTGTATTATGCAGAGGGTGTGGCAAAGGCAGAGATTGGACTGATGAATGTAGGTCAGCAAGGAATATTTAAGGTAATACTTTGCCATCGGGAAACTCCATGAGGGACCTCTCCCAGGCCCCTATGCCAAATCCGATCCAGTCATTTCCTGCCATTGTAGAGGAAACCCCTTCCCAGAATAATTAAAGAACCTAATGCCTATTGTAAGAAATCATACTGCTCTGGATAATAGAAGAGCTATAGAAGAGAGAACAAAAAAAATCCAGGAGAAACCATAAAGTGAGTATTTTAGCAAACCTCTATAAATGAACAAAGACCAAAATTAAAAATCATGAATAAATGATATTGTCGTTGAAGGTCTGGTAGACACAGGTGTGAATATAACAATTTCATCAGAATCTTGGCATCCAAATTGGCCTCTTCAGGATGTAAATGTTCAGTTTTTAGGGA
>PVIU01030908.1:0-15518 GCA_004026605.1 Ondatra zibethicus | reverse complement strand
TTTTGATTGGTGAATTGAGACCATTGATATTAAGAGATATTAATGACCAGTGGTTGTTATCTCTGGTTATCTTTCGATGGTAGTATTTGTGTGTTCCCCTTCTTTGGGTTATGTTGATTGGGGCTATCAGATGTCTGTGTAATTGTGGGTAGAGTTAGCCTCCTTTGGTTGTGGTTTTTCTTCTATTCAATTCTGTAATTTGGGGTGTGTGGATATGTAGTATTTAAATCTGTTTTTGTTATTGATTATCTTGTTTTCTCCATCGATGGTAAGAAAAAGCTTTGCTGGATACAGTAGTCTGGGTTTGCATCCATGGTTTCTGCAGCACATCTCTCCAAGACCTTTTGGCTTTCATGGTTTCCAGAGAGAAGTCAGGTGTAAGTCTGGTAGGTTTACCTTTATTTGTTACATGATCTTCTTCCTTTGAAGCTCTTAATAGTCTTTGTTCTCTATGTTTTGTGATTTGATTATTATATTTTGAAGGGTTTTTTTTTGATTCATTCTATTTGTTGTTTTGCAAGTGGTGTAGGAGTTCCTTCCATATTTCTGTTGACTTCATCGGTTAATAAAGAAACTGCCTTGGTGTTTTGATAGGGCAGAACTTAGAAAGGTGGAATAGATCAAACTCCAGCTGGGAAGAAATCAGTATGTCAGACGCCATGAAGCTCCTGCCTCAGAATGATGTTGGTTAGAATATTACCTGGTAAACAACTCCTCATATTGTTGCACAGATTGGTAGAAATGCGTTAGATCAGGATGTGAGGGGTGGCCAAGAAGTGGCTAGATATATTGGGCCAGGCAGAAATTTAATTAATACAATTTCTGTGTGGTTATTTTTGGGGTTATGCTACTCAGGCATTAGGACACGGCCCACTCACCTCATTACAGCATGCAAGCTTCTTTACCTGCATAGGGATATCCTTCTTTAGGATGGGAAAATTTTCTTCTATAATTTGGTTGAATATATCTTCTTCTCCTTCTTCTACCCCTATTATTCTCAGGTTTGGTCTTTTCATGGCATCCCAGATTTCCTGAAACCTCTGTGAAAAGAATTTGTTGGATTTAACGTTTTCTCTGACTAATGAGTCTATGTCCTCAATAGTATCTTCAGGGTGTGAGAGTTTTTCTTTTGTTTCTTGTATTAATTAATTAATTAATTTGACTAAAGTACTATACTTGCCTGATAAGAATAATATGTGGAAACAATCCAAAGGTAAATCACTTAAATACAATTATTATCTTCTTTTACAAGAATACAGTCAAAGGATCACATTACCTTTACATTTGCCTAAGACATGCTTCCTCAGGTTTAGTGCTCCCAAACAAATGTGGTGGTGACAGGAAGCTTTTCTTTTTTTCATATGCTTTTATTTTTCATTCAAAAATTTACCCTTCTACCCCTTCTCCCAGTCACCTTCCTCTCCCCAACTATCCCTAATTCCTCCCCCTGATTCCTAAAGATGGGGCAGGGTATCCCACCCTGTGGGAAGCCCAAGGACTTTCCTCCTCCATCCTTGCCTAGGAAGGTGTGGATCCATATTGACTAGATTCCCAGAGAGCCAATGCATGCAGAGGAGATAGGTCCCAGGGCTATGATGGCTTCTCAGTCAGCTCCCATTGTCCGCCACACTCAGAGATTCTAGTTTGATCATATGCTCATTCAGCCCTGGTCCAGCTGGATTTGGTGAGATCCCATTTGGTCAGGCACACTGTCTCAGTTGGTGGACCAGCCCCTCATGGTCCTGACGGCCTTGCTGATCTTCTCGCCTCTTTCCTGCTTTGTCTGGACCTTAGGAGGTCAGTCCATTGCTCTTTTTGAATGTGGGTCTTGGTCTCTATCTCCATCCATTGGACAAAATTTCTATGATGATGGTAAAGAATTTCATCAGTGTGATTATAGAACAAGGCTAGTTCAGGCACCCTTTCCTGTGCTGACCAAGTACCTAGTTGGGGAATTCCCCATGGACACTGGGGTTTCCCTCTAGATCCAAGTCTCTTGCCAATCCTAAAATGACTCCCTTAATGTAGATAATTTATTCCCTTCTCCATTATTCACCATTTCTCCATCTCTACCCTCCCACTCCCACAAGCTCTCTCCAGTCTTTCCCTTCTACTTTTCCCTACACCTATCCACTTCACCCACCACCACCCACTCCCGTACCTATACCACTATACCCAGTCCCATGTTTCTAACTTTTGCGCAGTGATCTTGTTTGCTTCCAATTTCCAGGAGGATCTCTATTTGTTTTTCTTTGGGTTCACCTTGCTATTTGGCTTCTCTAGGCTTGTGAGATATAAGCTTAATGTCCTTTGTTTTTGGCGGGTCCACTAATCAGTGCTTACATGCAATTGATCCTCTTTTTGTGTTTTGGTTATTTCACTAAGGATAATGTTTTCTATTTCCTTCCATTTGCATGCAAAATTCAAGAAGTCATTGTTTTTTACCGCTGAGTAGTATCCTTCCATGGAGGGGCACCTGTGTATTTTCGAGGTTCTGGCTATTACAAATAATGCTGCTATGAACATAGTTGCACAAATGCTTTTGTAGTATTATTAGGCATCAATTGGGTATATAAACAAGAGTGGTATTGCTGTTTACTGAGGAGGGTTGATTCCCAATTTCCTGAGAAATGACACACTGATTTCCAAAGTGGTTAAACAAGTTTGCATTCCCATCAGCAATGGATGAATGTTCCCCTTATTCCACATCCTCTCCAGTATAGACTATCAATGGTGTTTTTGATTTGGCCATTCTGAAAGGTGTAAGATGGTATCTCAAAGTTATTTTGATTTTCATTTCCCTCATCATTAAAGGACGTTGAACATGACCTTGAGTCTCTTTTGACCATTTAAGCTTCTTTTGAGAATTCTCTCTTCCGGTCATTACCCTATTTTTATTTGGGAAATTTAGTATCTTAATGCCTAGTTTCTTGAGTTCTTTGTATATTTTGGAGATCAGTCCTTTGTCTGATGTGGGTTTGGTGAATATTTTCTCCAATTCAGTAGGACACATTTTTGTCTTAATGACTGTGTCTTTTGGTTTACAGAGGCTTCTCAGTTTCATGAGGTCCCATTTATTCACTGTTGCTCTTTTAGTCTGTGCCATTTGGGTTTTACATAGGAAGAAGTCTCCTGTACACATGTATTGCAGGCTACTTCCCACTTTCTCTTCTATGAGGTTCAGGTGGTCAGACATATATTGAGGTCTTTAATCCATTTGACTTGAGTTTTTTGAATGGATCAATTTTCATTCTCCTGCAGGTTGACATCCAGGTTATGCCAGCACCATTTGTTAAAGATGCTTTCATTCTTCCACTGTATAATTTTATGATTTTTGTCAAATATGAGGTGTTCAGAGGTTTGTGGATTAATATCCAGGTCTTTGATTCGATTCCATTGGTCAGCATCTCTGTTTCTATGCCAATGCCAAGCTCTTTTCATTACTGTATGTCTGTATTAGAGTTTGAAGTCAGGGATAGTAATGCCTCTGGAAGGTCCTTTATTGTATGGGATTGTTTTGGGTAACCTGGCCTTTTTTTTTTTATTCCATATAACGTTAGTGATGGTTCTTTCAAGTTGTTTGTTGTATTTTGTTGGGATGTTGATGGGTTTGCATATAATCTATATATTGCCTTTGGTCTGTGTTCAAAATGAGCACACTAGGACTTTGTTCTCTCCTCCAGGTACTAGAATTCATGCCCTTGGTTCTCAGGAAATGTTCCAATGTTCTGCTAGTTCAGGATATCCTGAACCTTTGTTATATTTTGGATTGTCTCTGGAACTTTTTGTGTGTGCACATGGAACTCTGTGTACTTTTTCATCTCCTCATGGAGATCTTGATCCTTTACATTGTTTGTCTGGTAATCTAGAAACATGTCCACCTACCCAAATGAATCTTAGCCATTCATTATCTGTCAGTGAGCCTGTGGGAAACTCTCCATCTCTCTCACATCCTCGAGACCCTTCACCAATTAGCAAAGTTTGATCATATGCTCATTCAGTCCTGGTCCAGCTGGATTTGGTGAGCTCCCATTAGATCAGGCACACTGTCTCATTGGGTGGTCCAGCCCCTTGCGGTGCTAACTTCTTTGCTCATCTTCTCCCACCTTCTGCTCTTCAACTGGACCTTGGGAGCTCAATCCGTTGCAGTCCTAGAGGACTTCATCACATATCCCAGAAGATCCAGCATCTCTAAAGTTTTGTAATATCCCTCTAGAACTTAATGTATCTCCTCAGTGTTCACTGAGTCCATCAGCATCTTCACAAGAACTCGAGGGTAGAGGAGAGTAGGTTGAATTTTCTCTCTCTGCTCCAGAAACTTAAAACATCTCTTTTCTTGCTCCAGAGCTTTTAGAACATTCCTCCCTGCAAAATGCAACTCAAGACACTTCCCCCTGTGCTCAATAGGTAGTGGGACCTTTGCTATCTGAACGAGAGTATTTGGGATGGTCTCCATCTGATCATAGTTCTCTGGTATCTTCAATAGGAACTGTCAACCTTCCATATCTGAAGGAGATACTATATAGCTATCAGCATCTGCACCAGGGACCAAATCACATTTGATATCTTCCCTTGGGCCTTTAGCATCTAAATATTGTGGCGAGAAGAAGGTGGGAATTTTACCACCTCTCCATCAAGATGTTGAAGTTTCTCAGTCTCATCATAGTAGTGTGGAAACAATCAAGTTTGCAGAAGAGGTTCTGAAAAAATGTATCATTTGCTCAAAAAAAAAAAATACAAAACTTTGAACTTGTTCCAAGGAGGCTAAGAAATCTTCTCTATTTCACTAAGGTCATTTGGTACATTCACCACATGTCAAAGAAGCTTTGATACCTGCTCTGTTCGATCAGGGAACAGAAATCATTGTTTTTCCCCTCAGAAGATACAGAACCTTCACCATCTTCAGCTAGTGCTCAGATGTAGGAACCTTCTCTATCTACCCGAGGGACTCAGGACATCTCCATACTTGCTCAAGAGCCCTTAGAACATTCCTCGCTACAAAATGCAACTCAAGACACTACCCCTTGTCCTCAAGAGGTGGAGGGATCATTACTATCTGAACAAGGGTCTTTGGTATGGTCTCCATCTGATCATGGTTTTCTGGGAACATTGGAATCTACACCAGGACCTCGCAGACTTTTCTATCTGAAGAAGGGACTATACAGCAAGGGAATGGGTGAAATTCTCAGTTAGAAAAAGAAAATCTAGAATAGTCTTTTTTAGTACAGGGCATTTTAGAATCATTGCCATGTACAACAGGAGTTCTACAATCTACTCCATATGCCCATAAATGACCAGAAATATTGCCATCCACTGAAAAGCACTCCCTGTCTCCTTAAGAATCTATGCTACTGGCCATATCAGCAAATAGGACCCTTGACAATTTGCAGTCTGATCATGATCTTACAAATCATTCCAATTCTTTTCAGGAAGCTTCTAGACATTCTCTGTTGGTCCAAGGTCCTCAGCAAGGTACCCCATCTGCTTCAGAGACTCTGAGAACATCTTCTAGCCAAGGAACTAGAAAGTCTTTGTAGTCTTCCCCAGGTGCAGTGAAACCTTCATCATCTGCACCAGATGCTGATAATCCTCTCCAATCTATTCTATGAAATCGGCCAACTCACCTATCTAATCCAAGTCATCAGGAAAATTCTATGTCTCTACAGGGTACACTGGGTTCTTTCTCATCCAGATCAGGCTCTGTAGAACATTCTGCATCTTCCCCATTTGATTATGGGTCTTCCAGCATCTTCCCAATGTAAGCTAGGATACTTGTTTTGTACAGATACATCACCATCTTTCCAAGAGCCTCTAGGGCCGTTGTCATTTCCTTTTCACACTACAGGACATTTACAACATGGCACAATAGCTCATGAATCTTCTTTATCAGCATGCAAAGATCTAGCACATTTTCTAACTGACCAACTTTACATATCTATACTCAGGGAACACTAGCTTCTTCACCATACAGTCAACAATCACTACAACAGTCAGCATCTTCCTAAGAAATGTTGGAAACATTTAAGTGTGAGCAATGCACACAGAGCTATTTGTCTTCTGTCCCAGATGATTTGGGAATCACTCCATCTCTCCCAATTGTTACAGGCACATTGCCACAAATGCCAATGACTCCAGGACTTTCCCCACTAACACAAACGATTCCACTTCCTTCCCCATCTTTGCAAAATTTGATGAATTTTGCCTATCTTCACAATCAACTCTGGAAGGGAGCACATCAGGGCTGGAGACTCAGAAATCTTCACCTTCTACACAAGTTACTAAGAAAGCTTCTCTTTATACAAAACCCACTTTGGTAAAGACAACGTGGGCAAAAAATAATAAATGATATCCAGATTCTAAGTCAGAGACTAATCAAGTACCCAGAAGGAACTAGGTGGTTCTCCATCTGCTCAAAGGTCACTGGTAATTTCATTTTTTTAATGAACTGGAATGTTTTATATTTTAAAAATTAACCAGCCCCAGGAATGATTAACATCATCCTGAAATACATACATATAGGTCGTATAGAGATCTCTGAACTATGTTGCCAGAACTTAAGGTACTGGTAACCTTTTGTGAATTAGTCCATTAATTTGACTATCGTACTATTACTTGCCTCTTAAGTACAATATGGGGACACATACCAGAAGTAAATCACTTAAATACAGTTATTATCTTCTTTTACTGGCATACAGTCAAAGGATCACATTACCTTTAAGTTTGTATAAGACATGCTTCCTCATGTTTAGTGCTCCCAAACAAATGAGGTGGTGTGGTGACAGGAAGCTTTTCTTTTTTTCATATGCTTTTATTTTTCTTTCAAAAATTTACACTTCTTCCCCTTCTCCCAGTCACCTTCCTCTCCACCACTATCCCTAATTCCTCCCCCTGATTCCTAAAGTTGGGGCAGGGTATCCCACCCTGTGGGAAGCCCAAGGCCTTTCCTCCTCCATCCTTGCCTAGGAAGGTGTGCATCCATATTGACTAGGTTCCCAGAGAGCCAATACATGCAGAAGAGATAGGTCCCAGTGCTATGATGGCTTCTCAGTCAGCTGCCATTGTCAGCCACATTCAGAGATTCTGGTTTGATCATATGCTCATTCAGTCCAGGTTCAGCTGGATTTGGTGAGATCCCATTTGATCAGACACACTGTCTCAGTTGGTGGACCAGCCCCTCGTGGTCCTGACTGCCTTACTCATCTTCTCCCACCTTTTCTGCTTTAATGGGAATTGGGAGCTCAGTCCATTGCTCTATTGTGATTGTGGGTCTTGGTCTCTATCTCCATCCCTTGGATGAAATTTCTATGGAGAAGATCAAGACATTCATCAGTGTGACTATGGAAAAAGGCTAGTCCAGGCACCCTTTCCTGTGAGGACCAAGTACCTAGTTGGGGATATCCCCATGGACACCTGGGATTCCCTCTAGAGCCAAGTCTCTTGCCAATCCTAAAATGACTCCATTAATGTAGATAACTTATTCCCTTCTCGAATATTCACCCATTCCCCATCTCTACCCTCCCACTCCCCCAAGCTCTCCCCAGTCCTTCCCTACTCCTCATCCCTCTACGTACCCACTTCACTCACCACCACCACCTCCAGTACCTATTCCCCTGTTTCTAACTTTTGCCCGGTTATCTTGTTTGCTTCCTATTTTCAGGAGGATTTATATTCATTTTTCTTTGGGTTCACTTTGCTATTTGGCTTGTCTAGGCTTGTGAGATATAAGCTTAATGTCCTTTTTTTATGGTGAAAGTCCACTAATGAGTGCTTACATACAATTGATCATCATTTTGGGTTTGGGTTATCTCACTAAGGATAGTGTTTTCTATTTCCTTCCATTTGCATGCAAAATTCAAGAAGTCATTAGTATTATTCTTCCATGGCGGGGCACCCAGGTTGTTTCCAGGTTCTGGATATTACAAATAATGCTGCTTTGAACATAGTTGAACAAATGCTTTTGTAGTTTGATTTGGCATCCCTTGGGTATATTCACAAGAGTGGTATTGCTGTTTACTGAGATAGGTTGATTCCCAATTCCCTGAGAAATTGCCACACTGATTTCCAAAGTGGATAAAATGTTTGCATTCCCACCAGCAAAGGATGAGTGTTCCCCTTAATCCACATCCTCTCCAGCATAGACTATCATTGGTGTTTTTGATTTAGCCATTCTGACAGGTGCAAGATAATATCTCTAAATTGTTTTGATTTGCATTTCCCTGATCGTTAGGGAAGTTGAACATGATCTTAAGTATCTTTTGGCCATTCAAATTTCTTCTGTTGAGAATTCTCTCTTCAGATCATTACCCCAATTTTTAATTGAAAATTTAGTATCTTAATGCCTAGTTTCTTGAGTTCTTTGTATATTTTGGATATCAGACCTTTGTCTGATGTTTGGTTGGTGAAGAACTTCTCCAATTCAGTAGGACACCTTTTGTCTTAATGACTGTGTCTTTTGCTTTACAGAGGCTTCTCAGTTTCATGAGGTACTGTTTATTCACTGTTGCTCTTAATGTCTGGGCCACTGGGGTTTTATATAGGAAGAAGTCTCATATATATATATATTGCAGGCCTCTTCCCACTTTCTCTTCTATAAGGTTCAGGTGGTCAGACATATATTGAGGTCTTTAATCCACAGGGACTTGAGTTTTGTGAATGGTGATATATAAGGATCCAATTTCATGCTCCTACAGGTTGACATCCAGGTTATGCCAGCACCATTTGTTAAAGATGCTTTCATTCTTCCACTGTACAATTTTAGATTTTTGTCAAATAAGAGGTGTTCAGAGGTTTGTGGATTAATATCCAGGTCTTTGATTCAATTCCATTGGTCAGCATCTCTGTTTCTATGCCAATGCCAAGCTCTTTTCATTACTGTATGTCTGTATTGGAGTTTGTAGTCAGGGATAGTAATGCCTCTGGAAGATCTTTATTGTATGGGATTATTTTGGGTATCCTGGGCCTTTTGTTATTCCATATAAAGTTAGTTATGGTTCTCTCAAGTTCTATGTTGTATTTTGTTGTTACTTTGATAGGGATTGCAGTGAATCTATAGATTTCCTTTGGTTTGTGCTCTGAAAAGAGCAAACTAGTTCCTTTGGTCTCACCTCCAGGTAATATTCCAATGTTCTGCTATTTCAGGATATCCTGAACCTTTGTTATATTTTGAATTGTCTCTAGGACTTTCTGTATTTGCACATGGAACTCTGTGTCCCTTTTCATCTCCTCATGGAGATCTTGATCCTTTACATTGTTTCTCTGGTAATCTATAAAGATCTCAACCTGGCCAAATGAATCTTAGCCATTTGTCATCTCTCAGTGAGCCTGTGGGAAACATTCCATCTGTCTCACATCCTAGAGACCCTTCACCATTTAACAAAGTTTGATCATATGCTCATTCACTCCTGGTCTAGCTGGATTTGGTGAGCTCCCATTAGATCAGGCAAACTGTCTCATTGGGTGGTCCAGCCCCTTGCGGTGCTAACTTCTTTGCTCATCTTCTCCCACCTTCTGCTCTTCAACTGGACCTTGGGAGCTCAATCCATTGCTCTAGTGTGAATGTGGGTCTCTTTCTCTTTCTCCATCCATCAGAAGAAATGGGCATCCCTTGGGTATATTCAAGAGTGGTATTGCTGTTTACTGAGATAGGTTGATTCCCAATTTCCTGAGAAACTGCCACACTGATTTCCAAAGAAGTTGCACAAGTTTGCATTCCCACCATCAATGAATGAGTGTTCCCGTTACACCACATCCTCTCCAGCCTAGGCTATCATTGGTGTGTTTGATTGTAGCCATTCTGACAGGTGTAAGATGGTATCTCAAAGTTATTTAGATTTGCACTTCCTTGATTGCCAAGGAAATTGAGCATGATCTTAGGTATCTTTTGGCCATTCAAACTTCTTTTGTTGAGAATTCTCAGTTCAGAACATTACCCCATTTTTTAATTGGGTAATTTAGAATTTTAATGTCTAGTTTCTTCTGTTCTTTGTATATTTTGGAGATCAGACCTTTGTCCGATGTGGAGTTACTGAAGATTTTCTCCCATTCAGTAGGAAGCCTTTTTGTCTTAATGACAGTGTCCTTTGCTTTACAGAAGCTTCTCAGTTTCAGGAGGTCCCATTTATTCATTATTGCTCTTATTGTCTGTGCCACTGGGGTTTTACATAGGACATGATCTCCTGTGCCCATGTTTTGCAGGCTACTTCCTACTTTCTCTTCTATCAGGTTAAGTGTCGCCTGATTAACATTAAGGTCTTTAATCCATTTGGATTTGAGTATTGTTCATGGAGTTAAGTAAGGATCTATTTTCATTCTCCTACAGGTTGACATCCAGTTATGCCAGCACCATTTGATAAACATGCTTTCATTCTTCCATTGTATACTTTTAGCTTCTTTGTCAAATATGAGGTGTTCCTAGGTTTGTGGATTAATATCCGGGTCTTTGATTCGATTCCATTGGTCAACATCTCTGTTTTTATGCCAATACCAAGCTGTTTTCATTACTATACCTCTGTAATAGAGTTTGAAGTCAGGGATGGTAATGCCTCCTGAAGTTCCTTTATTGTATAGTATTTTTTGGCTATCCTGGGCTTTTGTTTTTCCATATAAACTTAGTTATTGTTTTCTCAAGTTATGTGAAGAAATTGTTGGTATTTTGATGGGGATTGCATTGAATCTGTAGATTGCCTTTGGTAGAATTGCCATTTTTACTATATTGATCCTACCAATCCAGGAGCATGGGAGATCCTTCCATTTTCTGGTATCCTCTTCAATATATTTCTTCAAGGTCTTAAAGTTCTTGTCAAATAGATCTTTTACTTCCTTGGTTAGTGTTACCCGAAGATACTTTATGCTATTTGTGGCTATCGTGAAAAGTGCAGTAAAAAACAATGACATCGTGAATTTTGCATGCAAATAGATGGAAATAGAAAACGATATCCTGAGTGAGATAACCCAAACCCAAAATATGATTATGGCATTTATTCACCCATAGGTGGACCCTAGCCATGAAACAATGAACACTAAGCTTATAGCGCAGAGAAGCCAAATACCAAGGTGAACCCAAAGAAAATCAAATACAGATCCTCTTGGAAATTGGAAGCAAACAAATTTGCCAGACAACAGTTGGGAATACTGGTGTGGAGATAAAGGTGGGGAGAAGGGGGTTGGGGGAGGGGAGTGGGTGGAGGGCAGAGGACGAAAGGAGAAGGGAGAAGGCAAGGACTGGGGAGAGCTTCGGGGAGTGGGAGGGTCGAGATGGAGGAAAGGTGGACATTGGAGAAGGGAATAAGATATCTACATTATTGGAGTCATTTTAGGACTGGCAAGATACTTGGCTCTAGAGGAGATCGCAGGGGCCCACAGTTATGTCCCCAGCTAGGTCCTTGGGCAGCAGAGGAGAGGTTGCCAGAACTAGTATGGTACTATTGGCACATTGATGAAAATCTTGATCACCACCATAGAAATTTTGTCTGATGGATGGAGATGAAGACAGAGACCCACATTCACACCACAGCAATGCATGAGCTCCCAAGGTCCAGTTGAAGAGCAGAAGGTGGGAGAAGATAGGCAAGGAAGTTGGGACCGTGAGGGCTTGACCACCCACTGAGACACTTTGCCTGATCTAATGGGAGCTCACCAAAACCAGCTGGACAGGGACTGAATGAGCATACAATCAAACTGGACCCTCTAAATGTGGCTGCCAATGAGGGAGGACTTAGAAGCCATAAACAATGACCCTAAGATCTATCTCCTCTGCATGTATTATCCTTTTGGTAACCTAGTCGTTTTGCATGCACACATCCTAGGCTGGGATGGAGGGTGGAGGGTTTTGGACTTCCCACAGTGCTAGGCACTATGCCCTCTTTTAAGGAAGCAGCGGGAGCGAGGAAGGGCGAGTGGGAGGGGACTGGGAGAAGGGCAAGAAATGAAAATATTCTTTAAATAGAAAAAATAAATAATATGGAAAAAAACAGAGAGTTAACAAAAAGAGAGAGAACAGAGAGAGATCAAAGAGGAGATAAGAGGAAGAACAGAGAGAAATAAACAGAAAGATGATGAATAGAGATAGTGAAAGATCGAGGCAAGAGAGAGAAAAACAGAGGGTGAGAATAGAGATCATATAGAGTAAGAAAAGATCAATAATTTCAGAGAGAAAAGAGAGTGGAACAGAGAGAGAGAGAAGAGAGAGGAGGGAACAGAGAGATAGAACTGAGAGAGACAGAGAATCCTGTGAGAGACAGAGAGAAAAGAGAAAGAAAAAGGACAGAGAGAGATCAGAGAGAAAGAGAAAAGAGAGAGATGGAAAATTGAAAGAATAAAGATACAGATAAGAGAGGGAAAGAAATAGAGAGAGAACAGAGATAGAGTGTGATAGGAGATATGGAGAGAAAAGAGACTGAGAAAAGAGTAAAGGAACAGAAAGGAGAACACAGAGAGTACAGAGTAAGGGAGAATAATGAGAGAGCAAAATAGAAAGAAAAGAGAGAGAATAATGAGAGAGAAGGAGATAAAATAGAGAGAGATGAATAATATAAAGAGAGTCAGAGGCTCAGAAAAAGAGAACAAGAGAGAGAGAACAGAGTCTGTGAATAAATAGAGAAAACAGACAGAAAGAACAGAAGGTGAGAATATAGGAAGGGAAAAGAGAGATAGAGATTAAAGACAGAGATGGAACTAAGAGAGATAGAGTTAGAATAGAGAGAGAAAAGAAAGAACAGAAAGAGTGAACAAAGAGAGCAGAGAGAGAGAGCAAAGAGAGTGTGCACACGGAGAGAGAAGAGGGAGAGGAGGCAGGGAGAGAGCAAAAAGAGAAAGAACAGAGAGACAGATAGAAGTGGGAAAGAATAAATGACAGAGAACACAGATAAAAGAGACAGAGAGACAGTGAAGAGATATAGAGGGAAGACAGAGAGAGAATAGAGAGCAAGTGTAAACAGTTAGTTAGAGAACTGGGAGAAAAACTCACAGAAAGAGAAAAGAGAGTAAAAGAACACAGGAAGATCACAAAAGGAGACAATGCAGTGAGAGCACGTAGATGAGAGTACACAGAGAGAGAGAGAGAATAGAAAGGGAACATAGAGAGACAGACAACAGAGAGAGACACACACAGAAGAGAAGAGAAAGAGAACAGAGAGAGAAAGAAAAGAGAGAAAGAACAGAGAGAGAGAAACAACAGAGAGGGAATAAAGAGAGAGAAGAGAGAATAAGAGAACAGAGAAAACTGTGATAGAGGCAGAACAGTGAGAGAACAGAGAACAGAACAGAGAGGGAGAAGGAACAGAGAGAGAAACAACAGAGTGAGAGAACAGGGAGAAGAAAGAAAGAAAGACATCAGAGAGAGCACAGACGAAAACAGTGAGATGGAGAATATATAGAGTCAGAGTGGGAGACAATAGAGAAAGAGAAAAGAGAGGAAACAGATAGAGTGAAGAAAGAGAGACAAAATAGAGAGATGGAATTAAGCAAGACAGAGAGAATAGAATGAGAGAACACAAACAGAAATCAGGGAGATTGACAGACAAGACAGAGAGAGCATAGAGGGAGAGGTAAGAGAGAAAGAACACAGGGAGAGAACAGAGAGAGAGAAGAAGAGTAGAAAAAACAGAAAGAGAGATAAATATAGAAGGTGAAATCACAAGGACATAGAAAACTGAGAGAGGGAACAGAGGAAGAGAACACAGTGAGAGAGTGCAGAGAGAGATCAAAAATAGAAAGAATAAAATACAGAAAAGAAAGAGAGAAACAGATACAGATAGAAAGGGGATACATTGGAGAAAAGAGAGTGATAACATAGTAAGAGAACAGAAAGAGAGACAGAGGACGAGATAACACAGAGAGAGAAACACAGAGAACAGAAAGATAGAACAAAGAGAGAGGACGAGATAGAAAGAAGTAAACAGAGATAGAGAAAGAAAGAGAGAGTGTGAACAGATAGAGTGAGTGAACAAAGAGAACAAGAGAGAGAAAGAATCCAGAGTTTGAGAACATAGTGAGAGTACTGAGTGAGACTCAGAAAAGAGAGAAAACACACATAGAATGGAGAGAATGACAGACATAGAGAATGTGGAGAGAGCAGAGAGACATCAAAGAGAGAGAGTACAGAGAGATGGAATATAATGTGTTCAGAGAATGAGAGCAAAAAAGAGAAATAAGAGAGACATAGATAACAAAAGCAGAGAAAAAAGAGAGAACCCAGAGAGAGGAAAGGAGAGAGAGAGAAAAGAGAGAGAATGAGAACAGAGTAAGAACATTAAGGAGAACAGAGTGAGAGAGAACAGAGAGAGAGTGGACTACAAAAGGAAAAAAGAGAGAACAGGGAGAGAGAACAATGAGAGAGAAGAGGGAGTAAAACAGAGAGAGTGATGGATAATATATAGAGTCAGAGACTGAGAGAAAAGAGAACAGAGAGAGAGAACAGAGTCTGAAAAGAGAGAGAAAACAAACAGAGAACAGAAAGTGAGAACATAGAGAGAGAACAGAGAGAGGGAACAAAGAGACAGAGATTTCAGAGAGAGATGTAACTAAGAGAGAGAGAGTTAGTATAGAATGAGAGAACAGAGAGAATAGAGAGAACAGAGAGATAAGCAGAGAAATTATAGACAGAAGAGGGAAAAAGAATAGAGAGAGTGGGAAGAGACAGAGAAGGAACATAGAGTTAGAGATAGATCAGGAGAGAAAGCACAGAGAGAAAGAGAAGAGAGAAAAAAGAACACAGTGAGAACACATAGAGAAAACAGAGAGAGATCACAGAGTGAGAACATAGATGAGTGTACACAGAGAGAGAGACAGAGAATAGAGAGAGAGACAGAGAGAACAGAAGAACAGAGGCAGAAAGAAAAGAGACAGAGAGAATGCAGAGGAAGGACACAGAGAGAGACCAAAGAGAGAGAAACAGGATTCAAGGACAGAGAGAGAAACCAGAGATAGAGACAGAGAAGAGAGAGAGAATAGAAAACATAATAGAGACAGAAAAATTACAGAGAGTGGAAGAGCAGAGTAGGAGAACAGGAATAAGGAACAAAGAGAGAAAACAGAGAGAGCACAGAGAGAGAAAACAGAGTTGTGGCTATTGTGAAAGGTGATGTTTCTCTGATTTTATTCTCACCTTCTTTATCCTTTCCGTATAGTATGGATACTGATTTCTTTGATGTGATCTTGGAACCTGCCACATCACTGAAGGTATTTATCAGATGTAGGAGTTCTCTGTTAGTGTTTTTGGGGTCACTTATGTACACTAACCTTTCATCTGCAAATAACGAGAGTTTGACTTCTTCCTTTCCAATTTGAATCCCATTGACCTCCATATATTGCCGTATTGCCATTGCTAGAATTTCAAGGTCTAAGTAGAATAGATGTGGAGAGAATTAAGCCTTGTGTTGTTCCTTATTTTAGTGGAATCACTTTGAGTTTCTCTCCATTTAATCTGATGTTAGCTGTTGACTTGCGGTATATTGCTGTAATTATATTTAATTGTGATCCTTGTAACTCTAATCTCTCCAAGACCTTATCATAAAGGGGTT
>PVIU01030907.1:0-15513 GCA_004026605.1 Ondatra zibethicus | reverse complement strand
GGCCGTCCCTGTGCGCGCAGCGGCGCGGCGCGGCGGGCCTGACGGGGCGAGCCCGGGCCGAGACCCTCGGGGAGCAGGAGCCTGCGCCCCGCGACAGCTTCCCCAGTCTCCCGGTCGGCTCCCCTGCAGCTCGGGTGCCCAGGGCTGGTCGGCGGGGCGGGGCGGGGCGGGGGCGGCCGTGGCGGCGGGAAGAACCTGGCCTGGGGCGGCGGTACCCAGGGAGGCGCCGCAGGTCCTCCCTTCTCCCCTCCCTCCGTCCCCGCCATCCCATCACCGACCCCCCTCTTGCCTGGTTTGTTGGCAGGTCCCAGGAGCCCAGCTTCGCAACGCACCTGGTGGTGAACATCCCCCCCCAGGAGAAGGCAAGGATAGGCCCAGGTGGGTGATGGGACAGGCCTGGAGGAGGGAAAGGGAACCTGTGCAAAGCTCCGACATCCCAGAGCCCAACTTGCCCCCTACTACGCCATCCTCCTCTTTCATCCCATCCTTCCATTTTAATGACGCAGATGCCTTGGAGATGGATCTGCAGGAAAAACAGTGGGCTTTGGGGAGAGATGGCCTGGAACGGGGCCCTCTCTCAGAGAGCACATGGGCCTCTTGGGTGGGGAAAAGAATTTTGAAATGTGCATAGTAGACACTCCGTCCTCATTGCTGATCAGTCCGCCAAGATATCTTTTCTTTCTCTTGCTTCTTAGGAATAATGGAGTCCAAAGATCAAGGAGGAAAAAATCTCAAAAATATCAACATGGAAAATGACCATCAGGAAAAGGAGGAAAAGGAAGAAAAGCCGCAAGGTGCTAAGAAAAGGGAGCAGCCTGTGATCCTGCCTCTTGAAGCCGAATACTCTGCGCCTCGAGGAAGTCGCAGGCGGTTCCGTGTTAGGCAGCCCATCGTGCACTATAGATGGGACCTGATGCATAGGGTGGGAGAGCCCCAGGCAAGGCTGAGAGAGGAGAACAGGGAACGGTTTGGGGAGGATGTGAGACAGCTCATGGAGAAGTTGAGGGAAAGGCAGCTGAGCCATACTCTGCGGGCAGTTAGCACTGACCCCCCGCACCATGACCATCATGATGAGTTTTGCCTTATGCCCTGAATCCTGGTTTTCTCTGAAGATAATACAGGGACCCCTGCTTCTAAAACTTAATGTTTGTGATGTATGGTTGTAAAATTTTGAGGGTGCTTCTTTCATGTGGATCTCTTCCTGTATCAGCTTCTAATTGCGACTTGTGTTCTTGACTTAGTCTGTAATTCTTTTGTTAGCAGAATTTATAAGTTGCATGGAAAGATGCACATTACATATTGTGAAGTTAATAAAGCAGATTGAAAAGGCATTCTCTGCACTTTTACTTATTTTTTCTTTATATAAGAGTACGAACGGGCTGGAGAGATGGTTCAGAGGCGAAGAGCACTGGCTGCTCTTCTAGAGGTCCCGAGTTCAATTCCCAGCAACCACACGGTGGCTCACAACCATCTTTAATGAGATCTGGTGCTTTCTTCTGGTGGAACACTACGTACATAATAAGTAAATAAAATTAAAAAAAGAGTATGAACAGTTACATAAATGGAGTAAATGATGTTGATCACTGGAAGAACTGAAAAAAATTCTTCCATTATATTTCTTTATTTTTCAAAATTGAACACATTACTTAATGAATTTGATGGCTTGAGAGATTGCTTAGCTCTTAAGAGGGTTGTTCTTCCAGAGGGCCCAGCTCTAATTCCCAGCACTCACAGGGCAGCTTACAACCATATGTAACTCCAGTCCCAGAGACTCTGATGACTTCTGGACACCAGGCACACATGTGCTATAGATACACATGCAGCCAAAACCCTCATACCTGAAATAAATCTTTAAAAAATTAAAAATAAAATTAATTGGTTTCTTAATAACCTTATAAAATGTAATAATTTTAAAGATTTGGCATTATAATCTCAGATTTAGTTTACCACCTGGCATCTATTACTGGGAAGTAATATCGATCCTTATGCTTATTGGTAAGGTGGGAATAACAGTCACCTCAGGGCTGCTGTATGAACTAGATGAGGTAATTAGTTTGCGAGCCTTTTCAGTTTATATTCTCTTGGCTCGTTCATAACTATACCCTGAAATGTTTTCAGTTCCTAGGGGTATTCGTGAGATGAGGTCTCTACTCCAGAGGTCCTGTGGGACCAAGGGTAGGTGCACACCTCTTTACCGTGCGCTATTCCCATGCTTCCCCTAGAGAGTCTGTGTACTAGACTACAGTTCGTTCACCACACCCTTACAGATACTCACAAATCCTGGAAGTGAGAGATTCTCCCTGATTTCTCTGGAATGCCCGTTGTGGTGAACCCTGCTCCACGTGCATAGCTGGATTTCTTCCTGTTTCTTTTTGATAACGACCGTTTATCTGGGGCAATTATCTCTTTAGTTGAGCAGGTTACAAAAGACGTAAGAGGCAACAGCTCACCAAATCTGAGACAGCTGTTCACAACAGGCCACATTAACCCGAAACTTAGGCATGTACACAGCTTTGGTCTATGCCGTGCTGACCATCAGAGGATTATGTCAGTGTATAAGGATTTTTAATTACATGAAAAAAGTACATTTTACTTAGGGAAATTGATTTTATTTTGTGGTGCTGGCTGGTGAACCACAGTCTTGCATATACCAGGCATGCCAGTGTTTTTGCAAAATTAAACTTAAAATGTAGGATTCTGGAACAGGTTAGTAAATAACTCATGACCAAACCTGGCCCACTGGTTATTTGGGAAACTCTAAGGATGGTTGACAAAATATTGTGTAACACAAAAATTTGGTGCCTATAAAATTTAATTGGAACATCAAATGCTAATTCATTTACACATAGTTTGTGGCTGTTTTATGTTACAGTGGCAATATTGAGTAGTTGTAAAATAGAGGAAGTCATCAAAGACTGTCACCTGGTCATGGCTGCCACCCTCTGCCTTAGACTATAACATAACAGTTGCACTTGGGAAGATGAGGGGGAGTTAACAGGTAAATACATATATACATCATGAAAGGTAACAACCCCCAATATAAACCATGTGCCTAATTCCAAAGTGTCCTAGCCTCTCACAGGCACTTGAAATATAAGGCAAACTCACGAAGACAGCAGTTAATATAAAGTGTCTATCTAAGAGCTTGGATGCATTTTCTTAAGTATCATTTCTGTGATATAATGAGCTTTTTCCACGTTTTTTACAAAAAGAAGATAGGCAATTAGATTTTGGCAGGGTACATGCAGTAAGATTAGGGGTGTTCACATAGAAAAAGAATGCTCAAAAAGAGGCTTGACCCTGCTCCAGTAAACCTAAAATCACCATTATTGTGATTTTGTCATGTAAGATATTTTAACAGACTCACTTCTTTACTTCTAAACGTATTCCTATAACACAAATGAAAGAATTATTTAATCTTAAAGGTACTCATATTTGAAGTTTTTAGTTTGATATAGGTGAAAATACTGTGCATGTTGTGGCTTTTAAGACAGGGGTCTCAGACAGGACGTGGTGGTGCATGCCTTTAATCCCAGCACTTGGGAGACAGAGGCAAAAAGATCTCTGTGAGTTTGAGGCCAGCCTGGTCTACCAGAGCTGGTTCCAGGGCAGACTCCAAAACTACAGAGAGAAACCCTGTCTTGAAAAACAAAAAAAAAAAAAAAAAAGAGAGAGAGGGAGAGAGAGAGAGAGAGAGAGAGAGAGAGAGAGAGAGAGAGAGAGAGAGAAAGTTTCACTCTGCAGCACAGCCTAACCTAGAAATCACTATGCAGCCCAGACTCAACAGGAACTCACAATGATCCTCCTATCTCAGCCTTCTGAGTTCTAGGATTGCAGGTATGGGCAGCCATATTTGGCTGAAAGCATATTTTAATGGCAGAAAAGGAGGCTTTAAGAATGAATTGGGGAAAAAAAAGAGTGAATTGGGCCATTGAGGCTTAGCCTATCATAGGCATCCAGTGAATATTAATAAAATATATGAAAAACACTGATGAAAATATCAATTTAGTGGTACTCAAAACTAATCAGTATACAGTTTAGATGCTTGCTTATTTCTAAAATTCTAGCAGAACCAAAGTAATGCAGATGGTCACTCATTATATATATTTTTCTTTTCTAACGTAATTCTTTATTGATTCTTGGAGAATTTCACATCATGCACCCAAATCCCACTAGCCTCCCAGTCCCTCCATATGTCCTTCTCACCCCTGCAGCATCCCTCCGAAAGAACCCCCCAAAATGTCAATTAAAAAGAAACAAAAAAATCTACCTCAATCCTCTGTCTTTCCAACCCCTGTTCATTCATCCTAGTGGCATTAGGAGCTGCAGTGTGACACGCAGTCCACCCTTTTGTCCAATCAGCCCCACCCATAAAATGTTCATTGCAATGAGTCATTGGTCTGGTTCAAGGCCTCTGGTTCACATCATCATCACTGGACCCTCACCAAAACTCCTTTCACATATCCTGTTCTTGCCCCTACTCATGGAGATCCTGTGGTTATCCTTCATAGGACCAGTTCCTTCACGCACTCCAGCAAATCATAGATGGGGTAGATGCTAGGGTGGGCCAACTCAAGGCCCAGGATGTGGGTTTGGGTCTAAGCTACTGGGACCACCCCCAACAGAACCAGCTCTCCTTAGGCCCATGCTACCAGGGCTAGCTCTCCAACACCCATGTTGAGGTAGCCCTACCATGGGAGGCAGGGCCAGCTCTCCTGCTGCAGTGACTAGCAAGGGGCAGGGCCAGTTATCCCAGAGCCAGTGAGGGGCAGGTATGGCTCAGCATGGCTGCTGGATTTCAATGTACATGGTTCCTATGACCCCCTGTGGTAACATGGACCACGAACATCATCATAGACCCCTACTGCAGCAGGACCATGGACTCAGGGCTTGGCCCTCTCCAGGAGTTTGGGTCTGGATGTTGCCATGGCCTCAGTGGCAGCACAGGCCACCTAGATCAGTATGGCTCTGGTGGCAATGTGGCCCTTGTATACCAACATGGTTCCAGGTGGCAGCCCAGACCCCTGACATTGACGAGTCTTCACTGGTATCAGGAGACATAGACATTAACACAGCCCCTAACTACTGTAGGGCGATGGACCCAGACATGATCCTTGGCAGCAACCCTGGCCTGAAAAACACCCTGGCCCCAGGTGGCAGCACTGGTCACTCAGATCAGCATGGACCCCGATACCAGCACAGCCCTTGGACACTAACATGGCCACAGGATGTGGCCTAGACTCTGGGCATCCATATGGTCTTTGGAGGCATGATGGGACGTCGACAATCAACACAGACCCCAGATGTGATAGGACCATGAACCTAGACATGGTTCTCATCAGCAGCCTGGGCTCTGATGTCACCATGACCCCAGATGGCAGCATAGGCCACTCAGATCTACATGGCTCCAGAGGCAAAGTGGCCTGCAGACACCAACATGGCCCCAGGCCGCTGCCCAGACCCCTAGCATTGGCATGGCCTTTGATGGTATCAGGAGCCAGAGATACCAACACAGACTCTGGCTGCTGTAGGGTCACAGACCCTCCAGCTACCATGTCACCATGGTACTCAAAACTAATCAGTATACAGTTTAGATGCTTGCTTATTTCTAAAATTCTAGCAGAACCAAAGTAATGCAGATGGTCACTCATTATATATATTTTTCTTTTCTAACATAATTCTTTATTGATTCTTGGAGAATTTCACATCATGCACCCAAATCCCATGGTACCATGTCAGATGTCACCATGGCTCTATGGCAGCACAGGTCACTCAGATCTGTATGGCCTTCTCTGCAGCATGACCCTCAGAGTTACCAAGATCCACCAATATCAACACAGACCCTGACTGCAGTAGGGCCATGGACCCAGAGATATGGCCCCATATCAGACTTCGCCATGGCCTCAGGTGGCAGCACAAGCCATCCAGATTAGCATGGCCTTGGCAGCAATGTGGCCCTCAGACACCAACATGGACTCGGGTGTCTGACCAGACCCCGGTCATCCATATGGCCTTCAGCAGTTTCTGAAGTTAAGGAACAGAGACCCTGGCTGCTGCAGGACCAGGGACCCAGACATGTCCCTTCCCCCAGCAGCTTGGGTCCTTGTATCATCATGCCCCCTGGTGGCAGTACAGGCCACTAAGATCAGCATGGCCCCAGTAGTGACATGGCCCTCTGACTCCAAAATGACCACAAGATGCAGCCCGGACCCTGGGCATCCTCGTGACTTTGGCGGCAACATGGATCATGAACATCAACACAGACCATTGCTGAGGTGGGCCGTAGGCAGCATCTCAGGCCCAGAGGTTGTCCTAAGCCCATGTGGCAAGCAGGCCACCAATATTAGCTAATTCCTCACTGCCCTCATGTCTGCAGACCTGTCTCTTACCACAGCACATGAACAATTCTGCCTCTCTTTCTTTCCCGTTTCTCCACCATATACTTGCTCATCATAATGGCACCTGCCCACCCAGTGCAGCAGGTGCCTGGCAGAGCTGTGAAATCCTTCAGGCAGTCGGGACCAAGAGGACTCAGGCTGCCTGTGGGTACCTTTCTCCCACCTCCGCTCATTATATCTTAATAAAATTATTTTTCTTAAAATTTGCAAATCACTGGGAAAAATTCTAAAATGAATAGAGGGTGACTGCTTAGGCTCAGGAAGTGTTGCAGAATGAACTTTCTAGTTTAAAGCAGAGAGGTGATACAGACAGCCTAAAACTCTATTCTGTGTACAAGGGAAATAAAGCCCTCATCATTAACTGCCATTTAAACATCAAGCTGCCTATATGAAAATGAAGTAGCATCAATGAAAATGAAGAATCAGAGACTAGATTTACCTCTTTACCTGAAATTTAAGTCCTGGACAAAATTCATGAAATGATAACTTTGGTCATTGGACATTAGGCACAATAAATTATAGAAGACCATGGATAAATGCAGTCACTACATAATCTTTCTTTCTTTCTTTCTTTCTTTCTTCCTTTTTTCTTTGGTTTTTCGAGACAGGGTTTCTCTTTAGCTTTGGGGCCTATCCTGGAACTAGCTCTTGTAGACCAGGCTGGCCTCGAACTCACAGAGATCCGCCTGCTTCTGCCTCCCGAGTGCTGGGATTAAAGGCATGTGCCACCACCACCCGGCTAATCACTACATAATTTTAAGTGGTAAATTTTCACATATTACAGTGTTTCAAAATACATGAAGCAAAAATTCATAGTGCATTGAAAAATAAGCAAATCTCCAACCAATGTCAGGAATTAAATATCGTCTCTAAAATATTAAAAGAACAAGTAAACAGGAAGCAGACTTCAATAATATGAACCAATTTAATCTATATGATGATTATGTAACTTCCTGCCAACAGTCGAATGTCCATGTGATTTTCATGTGCACAGCATATTTACCAATGTAGTCCATATTCACTGTCATAGAATAAGTCTTAGTAATGCTAACAAACTCCAAATGATATTCGAGACTGTATTCTCAGAGCACAATGAAATTAAATGAAAAATCAAAATAAATCCCTGGAAAATGCTAAAATCTTAAAATGGGAGCAATTAACATATGTCTAAGTAACTCATGACCCAAAGTAAAAAGAAAAATGGAAATTAGACCACTTGAAAAGTTCATGGGTAGACATTTGCATACCATGTCTGAGGCTCTGGGATTAATTAAAAAATTCAAAATATTTCAAAAGAGGCTTATCATTTTGAAACCCTATTATTTATTGAGAATTTCATATGAGTACTGTATTTACATCATTCCTTATTCTTCTCCTCCTTCCTGCTCCTCCTGTGTCCCCCCCCACTATGACACACATTTAAATTCATGGCCACTTATTCTTTAATTGTTTTTACTTACATGCACACAAATTTATGAATACAATCTACTGAGTCCCTTTAATATCACTAGTATGTATATGTGTTTACATCTGACTCATGGAACTGTCCCTGGAGAAGACTGATTCTCCAACTCTTAGTAGCTGTCTTAGTCACTGTTCTGTTTGTGTTTAGAGAGACCATGACCAAGGAAACTCTTAAAAGAAAGCATTGAATTGGGAGCTTGCTTACAATTTCAGAGTTTTAGCCCACTATCACCATGGCAGCCAGCATGGCAGGCAAGATGCTGGAGAAGTAGTTGAGAGTTCTACAACCTGATCTACAGTGACACACTACCTCCAACAAGGCCACACCTCCTAATCCTTCTAATCCTTTCAAATAGTTTCATTTCCTGATGACTAAGCATTCAAATACATGAGCCTATGGGAGTATTCTTATTCAAACCACCACAGTAGCTATTCATTGACTCTTCATCTAGGAGTGGGGATTTTTGAGATTTCTCCCATTCACATTGACATGCCAACTGATGTTGTCATTTTTTAGGTCTTTTTAAAGTAACCAACCATAGGGTTGACATTTCATGGGTCCCGCTTCCTTATCAGAAATATAGAACACTAGCTCTCAGCAGACATTCTGATCCTCTCTGACTCTCATAATCTTTCCACTCCCTTCTTCAATGTTCCCTGAAGGTCATGCTGTAGATGTGTAAATTGGAGCTGGGTTGTTCTAAGATGTCTGCATTTTTACCAGGTGGAGATTTCTGTATTGAATTCTGTCCACTTTCCTGATTTCTATGGTTACTTCAGGTTATACATTCAGCTCTGTAGATTCAGACCTAGGAGCAGGAAATAAGAGAGCATGGGCATTTCTCTTTGTGGATCTAGATTACCTCACTCAATGTAATACTTTCTAGTTGGATCTATTTATCTTCAGATTTAAGGGCTTCATTTTTCTTTACAGGCGAAGAGTATTCCATGAGTATGTACGCCATTTTCATTATCCATTTGTTGGTTGAAAGACATTAAAACTGCTTCCATTCCCTAGCTATAGTGAATAGAAAACCAATGTACATGGCTGAACAAGTGTCTGTGAAGTAGAATGTCTAGTCTTTTATACCCATGCCAAGGTGTGGTATAGCTGGGTCCTATGGCAGATCTACTTTAGCTCTTTGAAACTTCTCGCTACTTATTCCATAGTGGCTGCATCATTTTGAAATCCCACCAACAGTGAATGAGGGTTCCCTTTTCCCTGAATCCCCTGCAGCATTTGTAGTTAGTTGATTTTTGCCATTTTAACTGAGATAAGACAAAATATCAAAGTTGTTTTGGTTTGCGTTTCCCTAGTTGCCAAGGATGATGATATTAAAGATATTTCTTAGCCATTTTTGTTTCTTCCTTTGCGAACTCTCCATACAGATCTACACCCCATTATTCTAATCAGGTCATGTGTTTTATGTGACTCTTTGTTTTCTGAGTTCTTTATGTATTCTGCATATCAATCCTCTATAGCTGGCAAATATTCTCTCCCACTCTGGGTGCTTCTTCCTCATTTAGTTGGTCATTATTGCCTTTTGCTATACCAAAGAATTTTTTAGTTTTATAAAGTCCTGTGGGTCATATCTCTATTGTTTTATCTGAGATGAGAACTTCTCACTGTGAGTAATGCCATTTCCTGGCAGGAATCCTGTACTGTATAAATGGAGAGATAATTGAACAGCAATAAGCGTTCATTCCACTCTGTTTCTTCATCATGGATGGAATGTGACCATCTGTTTCAAGTTCTTGCTGCTTTGCTTTCCCTCCTATGAAGTACTATACCTTGAAATGTAAGTTAAAATAAACTCTTCCTTGCCAGGTGGTGGTAGTGCATGCCTTTAATCCCGGCACTCAGGAGGCAGAGTCAGACAGATCTCTGTGAGTTCGAGACCAGCCTGGTCTACGAGAGCTAGTTCCATGACAGCTAGGGTTGTTACACAGAGAAACCCTGTCTCGAAAATAGATAGATAGATAGATAGATAGATAGATAGATAGATAGATAGATAGATAGACAGACAGACAGACAGACCGACCCTTACTTCGGGTTTTTTTTGTTAGAGTGTTCTCAGAATTACATAGAAATATCCCAAACACCATTAACACATGAACAAATAAAGAAAATGTGGTATAAATATGCAATAAAATATTCACTTATAAAAAGGGATGAAATATCATATGTGTTAAAATGTGGATCAATTTTTAAAACACTATGTAGAGCAAGATAATAATTCAGACCAAAAGTTTATGTATTTAATAATTTATTTTATATGAAATACAAAGACTACATTAAACCATAGAGACAGAAAGTGGAAATGAATTATTGTTAGGGACTGAGAAGAGAGAACTGTGAATGTGCCTAGTTGACATGGGGCTGTTTAGGGCTTAATGAAAGTATTTCATAACGGTAGGAGTGAGGGTTGCACAAGTTTTGAATGTACTATATACTACTGAATTCCACATTATATAATGGTTAATTTGATATTATATCTATTTTCCTTACAAAGAACAATAAAGAGAACTGGTTTTAAAAGTAATATGTGTACTTACATGTTCTCTAGACCAGTGACTTTCATCTTTTATATATTATATACACCTTTGAACATTTAAAGTTTTATTTCTATTTTGTTTGTTATGAGAAAGAGAGAGAGTGAGAGAGATAGAGAGAGAGAGAGAGAGAGAGAGAGAGAGAGAGAGAGAGAGAGAGAGAGGAGAAACTGGGATGAATTTGGATGTGCTTGTGCCATGGTGGAGATCGGAGGCGAGATTTCAAGAGTCTGTCCTCACCCACATGACTGAGGCAAGTCCTCTTTTGTTGTTTCTGGCATGGGGTGTGCTCAAGGCTAGTTGTCCCACAGGCTTCTGGGCAATTCTCCTGTCTCTGACTCTAAACTCCTAAACTCACCTTAGGAGTTCTTGTTTGTTGTTGCTGTTGTTTTTTAAGCTTACCCTAGTGTGCGTGATAACTCATGAAAGCTGTCTGTTTAGAGTCGCTTGACCAACTTGCAGCAGCGCCACCACCAGTATTCTCAGTATGGGTTGGTTCTCTCTCTCTCTTTTTAAATTTCGTGTGCACTAGTGTTTTGTTTTCATGTATGTCTATGTGAGAGTGTCAGATCTCCTGGAACTGGAGTTACAGACAGTTGCGAGCTGCCGTGTGGTTGCTGGGAAGCAAACTCAGGTCCTTTGGAAGAACAGTCAGTGCTCTTAACCGCTGAGCCATTCCTCCAGCCTCACATCTAGCTTTTTTCCATGGGTTCTGGAGTTAAATTGAAGTCAAACTTGGGTTATGAAGTTTATACAACAGGCGGTTTTACCCACAAAGTCATCTCCTCAGCCTAGGCCTTTGAAAGTTAAATAAAAACCAACAGAGTCTATTCTCAGCAAATGTATACATCAAATAAAAATTATATATTTTATGCTCATGTATATAATTTTGAATGTAATTTTAAGGGCTTCATAGTTTGAAAAATGCCTGAACTCAAGGAATGAGTGAGCGTTCTGTTTCTCCTCTCCCCAGTAGCATTCATGCACAGTGTCTTCTCTTTTCTCAAACTCTTAGTTCCTACTTCCTCATTATGTCAACCTGCTTACGTATCAGCATTATCTTTAGAATCCTATGGCACAGATCTTCCTACAAAGGTGTATATAATTCCACTAAGTCCTACACATTTGCACCTTGTATAATATCTTGGGTGGTCAGTTTGGAACATGTGGCCTAGGTCAACCTTTATCGTCAGGATGTCAAATACCAAGTCAGAAAGTACCAGAATATGAGTATGGATTATAGTCAGAAAACCTGCAGGATGGCTAGGCACTTTTCGGATACCTTGGAGGTGAAGATAACAGAGTTGAGAGACATTGCAAGTTATCCCTTGCTAGTAAAGTGGGAGGGAGAAGGCAGCATGTAGCGAAGCTTCTACTCAAGCATTGTGAATAACCACAGGATGCAGACAGGTCTAAGGGGTCTCTCTTCCTGCAGCAATTCCTTCTCCAGGCTTCATGGTAACCCTGAGCTGCAGGAGGAGAGAGGGGGATCTGTTCTTCCTCTCTTCTCTGCTGGGGCTGACTTATCCTGGTGGGAGTTTGGAGGGAATGGATCAAAGGCCTTTATTAAATTGGCCACCTGTGTCACCTACCACAAAATTTATTTTTTATTTTCTGAAGTTACCAACACATTCAAGTGCCTGGATGCAGGAAAAAGAGAAGAGGCTGTGAAACATGGGCAGGGAGAGGGAAGCAATACCTTCCTTTTCTCTTCACAAGGAATGGATGAGACACACTCCTCTGCATGCCCCATAACCTGGGCTACCTGGGTTCCATGGTTCTTTCCTTTCCCCAAGGTGAATGAAACAACCACAGTCCAATTTTCAAAATTGGCATTGTGTCAATCATTAGATATTTCCTATCATTTACCAATTGTTTGGGAACAATTGTTAGGTAAATATGTATTTCTAAAAAACAATACACAACAGCACCAGCTCCTCATGGAAAGAAGTTACAGGGATTTTGTCCGTAGCCAACTCCATTCAATTACAAACTGAACAGGTCTTCTGAGTATAAAAGTTGAAAACCTATTTCCCCTTCTATCTCAAACACTTTATTTTAAATGAAATAGTTCTGTGCCTATGAGAATAACTTGTGCTCAGCAGAGTAAGTGAAATTTAAAAAAAAAACTATTAAAAAAAGAAAATCTCTGTTCAACAAATTGCCTCTCTTCCAAAGGATCCACGCTGTGCCCTTTATGTGCAGAATGAACATCGGTGGCTGAGAAAGGAAGTGGATCGAAGGAGTACATGATTTGGGATTTTAAAAAAGTGGTCCCCCAAATCCTCTGAGATCTTAAAGGGTGGCAGTGTCAGAAGATGCAGCCTCTCTCTAATAACCACACAGGACTAAACACATGCCACTGGACGAACCATATTTGGCCTCTGGGATTTGCAAGTAACAGAATGAATGACAAGGCCTCATGCTGTGGGGGAAGGGACAGAAGGTGGTGGGGGTAGTAAGGGGAAAAGTAGGCTGTCTCCTGACGCACTTTCTGATGCTTGGGAGGGGAACTAGGGACCGGAGCCCACTGGTGACGTTTGTGTCACGTGATCAGGAGCAGACATATGCAGAAGTCCCTCTCTTCCAGGTACCAGAAGCTACCAGATCCTTATCTCCGTGGAGGAAGGCAGGCTTGAAACTGAGCGACAGAGCGGGGGCAGCTGCCCTATAGCCCGGCAGGTTGGTAGAAGCCTGGGATTTCTGAGGGAGGGGTGGTAATGGACAGCGGTTACCGAGCAGAGGATTTTGTCTGCTTTTAAGATACCGCCCCCTTTCTAACCCCATTCATTTTGACGCAGAAGATTGTGTCTGTTGGGGGTACCAGCTCTTATATCCTTGGAGAAACGTGGGCTAATGGCAGAAGGAGTCATTTCCCTGGATAGCTCCCAATCCTACACTGCCTGCAGACCCCTGGGTAGGCATGACAGGAGGCTGAGAACAGAAGTGATTCCAAACCAGCTACTCTACTCCTTTACAGCTGCAGGAAATGGATGGGGATGGAGACAGGGTCATTGGAGGGAGAACTGAGGTATAGAATGCCAATCGGAACAGTGATTGAGTGATAAATGTCTTTTTAGAGGAGGAAGGCGGGGGAGGCGACAGCGAGGGAGTGGGGGTGGTGATGGCCTAATCCCTTTTAGGTAGCAGAGGAGGGGCACAGGCCCTGACTCCAGACTGAGGAAGATGGACTGCCCCAGGACAAGGCTTGAATCCTCCTTTTCTCTTTCTTCTCCATCCCTCAACCATTTTGGAGCCCAAAATGGAAGGCCAAGGGGACCAAGGGGGGGGGGTTGCTACGTAGAAGTGAAACAGAGGTTTAGGATGATGCTTAGTTCCCAGGTAGGGGGTGACTTCTTAATAGGAAGGGTTCAAAGGAGGTATTGCAGACCCAAATGTTAGAGTTCAGAAATAATTTGTCGGTTTCATTGTAGAAAGCTGTTTTTTTCTGGGTCTGTGAGGAGGAAGGCGTGAGTGAAGTGCTGTGGTTACGTCTGTCTGCCCTGCCCCCTCCTCCTTCTACTAGCTTTGGTTTCAGAAAAGTATCCCGCTGTGCTTTATCAAGGGCCCCTGGGGTGGGGGCGGGGCCGGGGAGGGGACTGGTCCAGACAGACCTGAGTGCAGAAGCACCTATCAGCCTTCTGCCTTTCACAGGCCTACCCATCACTCATTTCAGTGAAGTCACTGAAGTAGGTTTGGGAAGGAAATTCACACCTGAGAAACGGTTTGGAAGTCATTTTTCAGTCCCATAGCTCGGGACTAGTAAAGAGGAAACTGTTGAAGGAGAAGGTGTGGAAGAAAATCCGAGAACGCCGAGAAATGGGTGATGGGGTGGGAGGGAGGATTTGGGAACGGTTTGACAAAGACTCTATGTACGTACTACTTGCCAGTCATTCGGATTTCTAATTCTTCATTCACTACCTGATTCCTATCTCTTCCCACAGTTCTTCAGGTCTGTGGTTGTGGGCACCGATCCAGCCAAGAAAAGGAAAGGCCTGCAGTATCAGTGCAGGTTAGTGGGAGAAGGAATGCATTCCGCCACCCCCAGAAGTAGAGTGAAAGCTGGGGAGGCCAGTGCTTACCTCCCTCCCATCTCCAACTCTCCTTATTGCAACTTCAAGACACATGGCAAAACCCTAAGAGAATGTGATCTTTTATCACTGGTGAGGCTAAAGAGGAGGCTTTGAAAGTGAGGAGAAAGAATGTGTTCTCTGAGGGTATCAGAGCACCCCTGAAATCTATGTACACTTTTTTATACGTGAAAGGGTGAGAAAAAAAAAGAGAAAATGTCCTGCACGATTCCTGCAGTTCTTTGTAAGTTGAAACTACACTGCTAATGTCACTGTGGGCAGAGACAGACCCAAGTTCAGAAACAACTATTCTCTGCAGTTCCTTCTTAGCACATCGCTTTAAGAGCTTTAACGTAGGGAGAAACACCCTTGGAATTTCCTGCCAAGTTGGTTCATGTGTATATGCAAGAAGTGTGTAGGAAAAGGAAAAAGAATATTAAGGGTAAAAGTCCACTTGAAAGGTGGATTAGGATGGGTTGGCAGAGCTATGAATCAAGGAAAGCAACTGTTAAAAGCTTGTGCCTGGCTGGAGGCCCTTAGTGTTCCTTTCTTTGTCTTCTAGGAAAAGCAGCAAAGGAAAATTGCAACATGGAAAAGTTCTACAAAGAAAATGAAGGAAAGCCAGAAAACAAGGGAAGGGCGGAAGATGAAGGAAGTCCAGAAGAAGGAGGAAATGCAGACGAAGACAAGTCAGATGCAGACGGGAAGCCTGCACGCCAGGGGAAGCTAGAGGAGGAGGGAGGGCCAGGTGAGCAGGGACAACAGAAAGGTGAGGGGAAGTCAGAAAAGCAGGGAAAGTCTGAAGGGGAGGGCAAGCGCCAAGGGGAGAGCAAGCATGATTCCCAGGCAAAGCCAGCTAGCGAGGCGCGGGCCGCAGAAAAGCGCCCTGCTGAAGATTACGTGCCCCGGAAAGCCAAACGAAAAACAGACAGGGGGACAGACGATTCTCCCAAGAACTCCCAGGAGGACTTACAGGACAGGCATGTCAGCAGTGAGGAGATGATGAGAGAGTGTGCAGATGTGACGAG
>PVIU01030906.1:0-15595 GCA_004026605.1 Ondatra zibethicus | reverse complement strand
GAGAGGGCCTTGGGCTTCCCACAGGGCAGGGTAACCTGCCCTCTCTTAGGACTGGAGGGGAAAAGGGGAGGGGGAGTGGGGGAGCGGGAGGGAAATGGGAGGAGCGGAGGAGGTGGAAATTTTGAATGGTACTATTTATAATGCAATAATAAAAAATTAAATGTGAAAAAAAAGAAAAAAAAAGAGAAACATTACAGTAAGTAATTGCTCACAGGAATGGGGCTTTGTGAGGAGACAAGATGAATGATGGCCATGAAGGAGCTCTACAACGTTCTCTCAGAGGTGATGGTCTTCAGGACTCTCATCCCACCTGAGTTCAATATAGTCTTCCTAATTGCTTAAGGACAACTGAGCAATTATGAAATTCCTTCACAGAAGAAATTTTACAAGTGGCCAGAAGTCACACAAATATGTTCATGAATGTCCAGAGAAGACCCACAACAGGAAAAAATTCTGGAAACTGGACTAATGTCCTATAGAATTCTAGAAATCTGAAAAGCTGATAAGTCAACTTAGTTATTAGGCAATATTGCCCATGGTAAAAATGGTATCCCTCCTCCACCCAAATAAGGTATTTCTTGACAAGTTGAATGACAGCTATCCATGTAGGAAGCCACAGCTTTCTCTTCTGTTCTAGGTGAATATAACCACATGCCTTTTGTTGGGGCTATACAAATTCTGCTTGTGGAGACAATGACTCCACTGTAGCATGAGATACTAGGTTTAAGATACTCATATCTGCCCATGGCTGCCATAAGTACATAGGCAATTATCTGCAAGATGTGAGGCAAAGGGAACAGCTACTAGACAGCCTCATGTGCTGACTGCAGAGTCCTGCAGGTTCTCATCTAGTCTGCCTGAAGGCCAGTGGGGGTTGGGAAGGCAGGGGCCCTAATGCTCTGTATAGCCCCTGGGAGTCTGTTGAGCCTAAAGCTATAGATGGACTCAAGGGCACCCTGATAGATGCTGCAAATAGATACCTCTGAGGCATAGGTTAAGACAAACTTCAGAGGAGATTTGGTATATTTACCCAGTATAATGATGCACACCTTTAATTTCAGACCTTGGGAGACAGAGGCAGATAGAGCTCCATGAGTTTAGGCCAGCCTAGTCTACAAAGTAAATTTTACCCCAGCCACAGTAGGAAAACCCTATATCCCCACCTCCATCAACAACAAGACACACTTTGGTATACCTTCCTCAATCTTTAAGCATGCACTTAGGATCTATTTGAAGCCTGAAAAGGATCACTGAAACAACATCATCAAAATCTCCATAGAAGGAGCTGTCACATCCAACTATTTTAGAGTGTGTCCTCAAGAGAACACACTCCAGAGGGAATGCGAAAGAACAGGATGTAATTTTAGACAAAGTTCCAGAAGATTACAGGCTGTAACTAAAACTGAAGCTTTAAGGTGTCAAAGGATTATCTTAGCAAGTATATTATATTATAGATTCTGTATATTTTGAATTCCACTGTGCTTTTCAACTTTCTTCCAACTCGTTCAAAAAGTTAGATCCTAGTAATGAGTAAACTTACTGTACGTATATCATTCCAAAACCTTATCTTTGGAAACTGTTACTCATGCGATGAAGACTAGAATAATTTTCTACCTCCACAGAAAGAATGAGCCCAATGTGGTGACAGAGTTGGGTAAATAAGGTGCATTCCCACATGTCCATGAAACAGGTGTCCAGGAGAGAGCGTTCCAGGGCCCTTGCATAGCACTGTGGCTTACCAGAAGCAGCTATGTGGAGAGAGCGCTCCAGGGTTCTTGCATAGCACTGTGGCTTACCAGAAGCAGCTATGTGGAGAGAGAGTTCCAGGGTCCTTGCATAGCACTGTGGCTTTCCAGAAGCAGCTATGGTAAAGTCATGTGCCTAGTAGGGCGTTTTAGGCCAGAGCATTTGGATGTAGAAGATGGAGATTAATGTTACAAACAGAGATGAGACAGTATGAAGTCTAGTGACAGAAATAATACTTAACAAGAACCCAGCAAATAGTACTAATCTTGAAATGCAACAGACACTTAAGGAGAAAGAGGACATGAGGCCGACAAACACAAAAAAAATCCAAATTTACTGGAAGATACACAGCAGATAACTCAGTCTTGAAGCTCCACCTTGAAATGTTAAATGGAAACTACTGCTTTACTCTGATGGAGTAAGATCAATATAGAATTAGAATAAGGTACTATAAAGATTTGAGATGTAACATGATTCTTTTAAATTCCAGATTTTAATAGTATTCGTTTATCAAAAGGAGACGAAGGCAAGTATAGTGTGGTGCATGATCAACCAGGACTACATAAAGAGACACCCACCCCCTCTCTTTCTCTGTCTCTGTCTCTGTCTCTCTCTCATACACACACAGTCACCAACAAAAGAAAGCAAACAACAAAGCACGTGCGCGCGCGCGCGCGCGCACACACACACACACACACACACACACACACACACACACACACAGTGCAGTCAGATGGAAAGTGACAGGAGGTACAAAGCTCTGTACCAGGTTTACCATCGCTGAGCACCTACATAGAACTAGTTGTGGCAGCTGAAAGACACAGCGCACCAAGGCTTCCCTTCCCACACGCCAGGCTTGCCTGTCTCTCAGCACCGCTCCCGTTAACTGTTCTCTGTGAAATGCATTTACACAAGCATCTCTGGGCCCTCCTTCATAACTAATGTATTTTGTCCTCAGGATAAAGTAATTATAAGTCACAACATTGAACTCAACATGGAAAAGCAATTTTTGCTCTTGGGTACCATCTCAATCCTGAGGCTGTGTTCAGGAAGGGGCCCCCGTGAGGACACGTCAGGAATATAATGGTCTAAATGCTGAACTGTAGCTAGCAATTGAAACAGAAGTAAAGGGGTTTTCACTGTTGCTGATTTAAATGCCAAATTTTACTTTAGAAGTTCATATAGCTTCCTGTACAAACTGAAGTCTTACCCTTCATCTTTCTTGACATTTCCACTGGGTGTTTAAGAACATCTTCAAACTTAATCTATAAAATATAATTCTGGATTTGAGCTCTCGGCCATCCTAGAATCCATTCTCCATATGAGTGTTAAAATGACCTTTAAACAGCGATGCTGGGTCATTCTGTTGCCTTGTTTTACAGACCCATGGCTTCCCACAATTAAGAATACAGCTCAGTACCCTAAGTGATCATGATGTCAGTTTGTGCCCTCATCCTGACCATGTGTGCCATTATCACACACCTTTTGTTCTTGGCTCATAACCAACTTGGTCCCACCCAAGTACCTCTGTTATCTGCTGTTTTCCTTGACTTAAGATGTATTCAGCTCTAGATATCAATGCTTGTCTTCTTCACAATGTTCAGACCTCAGCTTCTATCTCTTTGAGTCTTGCCTGCCTGGTTAAAGCCAGCCAGCTTGCCTAGCTCTTATGTCACAGTACCGGTGTCCTGCTTTATTTACTTTATCAGAAAGTGCCTAAGGAATCTGTTTATTGCTTATCCTTTCTAATTCATGAGAAGCCAGAAAGTCATTATCTTATTCTTAGCTAGTAACAATAGAGTTTCTAAATACAGATCTGTGAATGAAGAGGCTAACAAGTAAAGCCAGTTCGGTTTTCTTCATTTGAAGATAATATGTCAACTTGTTTACATAAACATCCTCCTCCACAGAAAGACTTTTACATACAACAGTCCCTGTTCAAATCTCCTTCCTGATACCAGGCAACCCCTGACCTAAGAGTCTATATCATGCCAAGGCAGGTAAGTGTTCTTTTATCATATCTTTACAGATGGCTTTTGTCATGGAGTTTTCTTTAAAAATAAAAGCACACCAACAGAGATGTGCACTAGTCCCTCTTAAAACTCTTCTGAATCTCTCTTCACTCACTTGAACTTGAATTTCATCTGGTCAAAGATCCCACCCTGAGATGGCTTTTCATCTTCTGTCCCCACTACCCTTCACTGGTATTCTTCATAAGAGGCAGAAGACTAAGGCACCTACCACACAGCCTTCAACGAGATAACCAGTTCAGTCTGCTCTCTCCGTAAGAATTTAAGATATGTAAGAGAAAAGACTTTTGCTCCTGTCTACTGTAGTACTATAGGAAGCTAGTGGACTGAATATACAGAATGAGTTCAACTAATTAAAGAATTGGAATAAAATAATCGTGGAGTAAATAGCATGTGCATGTGCACATGTACAAGTGCATGCAGTTCATATCTTTTGTTTCAAATACAGCACTTATTCTATTTGCTATCCTGGTGCTTTAGTGACATTAATAATATATGCAAAAATCTACTTATTATTAAAGAACTGGTGTAGTAACTAATAACTAGGAAGCTAATGAGCTGCAAGTTCACTTTAAAATCAAGCTGCTCTGTGTATTTAGTATGTGTACAACAATGTTCCTGTTAATTGTCAATAATAATTTGGGCTATGACGGTAAACTCCAGAAGCAAACTTCATTACTTGAATTGATATGGTTACTTCTGGAACAAAACCTTTTGAGAATACTGAACTATATAATGCACACTAGAAGCTTCTCTTAATTCAAAGATGGATTGGTTTTAATTGGGTTACCTTGAGTCTTCAAATCAAGCAATAATTCTATTTAAAAAATGTTACCTTCTATTTTATGTGGTTAAGAGATGGTAAAAGCTGTAGAACTGTTAAAGACATTGGCTTATTCATGTGATTCAAACTGGACTAAATTTCAGACTACAGAATGTTTCTAGCGGGCACTTGGATTTTATAGACAGTGGTGGGAAAATACTTGGTGAGAGTTCACAGGGTGAACAGTGATTGTTGACTGCTTTGCAGCCAGCCCAACCCTAAATTCCTACAGAGCTGAACTTCACACAGCGTCTGTTGCTGAGAACAATCACTCTGAGCACCTGGGAATGCAGTTCAGCCTAGCAACATTTTTTAACTTAAGCTTATTTTAAAATCCAGTCTTTGTCCAAAAGAGATTATTAATGTATCAATACACTTGAGTACCCAATCTATGCAATACTTTCTTGTTTCTAGATAATTTTATGTTACTATTTATCCTTTTCTTTATTGTGTGATGATAAACTAAAATCTCATGACTTGATTTCTCATTAAGTAGAGGTCTAAGCAGAAATTGAGTCTTTAAGAGAAAAAGCAGTGAATCCAAGCTAATAAATGTGTCACTATTTCATTTTAGTAGGTTGCTTTGCTTTGTTTTTTGTTTTTAGAAACAGGGTTTCTCTGTGTAGCACTCCTGGTTATCCTGGAACTTGTTTTGTAGACAAGGATGACCTCAAACACACAGAGATCCACCTGCTTCTGCCTCCTGAGTGCAGGGATTAAGGCATGTGCCACCATGCCTGGTTCATTTTAGTAGATCTTATTGTTTAAAAGATATAAATTGATTAAAATGTCTCAAATTAACCATATGCTTATATAAAGAATGAACTTCAGTTCTTCTCTAATATTTTCAAAATCTGTGTTCAGAAAATCTTTCAATTTTGTACAACAAAATAAGGACAGAATGAAGACAGTAACTTTGACATTTGAGTAACTGAAATCAAAGTTGGTGATAGCATCTAGTGTTGGGAGAAAGAGGGGGGGGAGGATGAGTTAATGCAATCAGCTCACTTACTTTATAAAATGAGTGCTCTTAATTGGAAATAATCATTTCATAACTCACCTCTGCATACTTTAGCTTCAATGTTTTATGCATTTCTCGAAAACGACTGTAACGCCTGAATACAGTCCACGTCTCATCTAGGACAGAAATCTATTAGCAAGGAAGCAAAAACAAGTCAGCATTAATTACAAGAAAAAAGTAACTAAATTTTAAAAACATAATTTAAAAATTAAATTAAAAGTGATTAGCATGTAAAATATCTCCACAATTGAAAACATTAATCTAGCTGCATAAATACAGCTTATAAATAGTAACCATGTCCTACTAAACACACATCTTCTGCTCGCCAGTCTTATAGGTCTTACTATAAGTGACACCTATGGGAAGCTAGGGGCAGAAGACCACCTCTTAACGGGTTCCAACTGTGTTCCTTAATGTGTGGATGAGATGACTCATAGGTAAAGGAACCTGCCCCCAGTCTGAAGACTCGAGTTCCACCCCCAGGACCCACACAGTGGAAGAAGACAGTTGACTCCTGAAAGTTGTCTTTTGACCTCTATATGCAAGCCACGGAACACATGTTCCAACACACACATAAACACACACACAAACACATATACACACAGTCTAAAATAAATTCTAAATAAAAAAGATATTACCAGAAAAAAAGTGTTCATTAACTCTCCATCTGGCTGGTAGAACCTAGAGGGATACCCTTTCGGGTACAGCAATGTGTTCCATGTAAAATGTCTAGTGTGGGTCCCCAGAGGTCAACACACTAGATAGTAGAGAAAGATGAGGAGAATCAAAAATAAAATGGGAGGAGAAATGTGGAGCAAATCATGGGTGTTGTAGGAAGGCCACTTGTTCATTTCCTAGACACTCAGGACTCCCAAAATAACCACACAGAAACTATATTAATTAAATTACTGCTCAGCCTATTAGCTCTAACTTCTTATTGGCTAGCTTTACATCTTAATTTAACCCATTTCCACTATATTATATTTTACCACGAGGCTCGTGGCCTACTGACCAGGTTCTAGCACGTCTGTCTCCAGCGGTGGCTCCATGACTTCTTCATGACTCCACCCCCTTTCTCCCAGCATTCAGCTTAGTTTTTCCCACCTAAGTTTCTACCTTGCTATAGGCCAAGCCAGTTTCTTTATTCATTAACCAATAAAAGCAACACATAGACAGAAAGACCTCCCACACCACATGGGGGCATTAGAAGAGATGCCATGAAAGAAAACCCAGGTACAGAGCTTCAGGAGTTAGTGTCTTGAATCCCAGCACAGTCTGCTTCTGTATTGGCAAGTGAGCCATTCTGGGGGTGAGGGTGGGGGCTTTGCACAATGATGCTTATCTTTTTGTTATTATGCTTCTCTGTTTTTCATTAACATTTTAATAATGGCAGGTTTCTTCTCATGAATTTCTTTGAAATCAGGTACTTCTATAAGAAACAAGGAGGTATTATGGAAGTGACAATGCAGGTGCCCTGCATCTGCACCACAACACTGAAGCCAACAAGCTAGGCACACAAGCTGGAGAACACTGCTGCTGGCAGCTGGGCTGGTATGCTTTCCTGAAGATGGAGAGTGGGCAAGGCTGACACAAGCAGTAGAGAATAGGCTAACTCCTGGCCTTAGGTAGACAAGAACCAGGCATGCGAGAGAACTAAAGCAGGGTGGAGGCCTTTCAGCTTCCCACATGGCTGGTGAGCCAGAGCATTACTGGAACCACGCCCATGCTGTGGGAGTAGGAAGATAGAAGAGGTCTTGGAGGCGAGGTGAGGTGCTGTTTTGTTGGGATGAGAAAGACACTGAAGGAAGTTCAAGTTTTGCCCATAACTCAGAGACCAGTGCCTCCCTCATGGGAAACATTTCCACTGGACCTCTTGGACACATGGTGGAGCTCCTGTAAGATATCTTAAGACTTCAGAATACACGAGGAACATCTGTCACCTCTGTTCTGCCTGCAAGTGACTCCTCTTGCAGAATCACAGCCCGAACAGTTCGTGCAAGTAGAAGCCACCAGAAGGCACTACTAACACTCTTAGTGGGCTCTGCTCCTCTATACCATGGGTCCTGACCTCATCTTTCCCCACCTTAGGCAGAAAACACACCAACCAGTTCAAACCAACTCTCCAGAGCACCGAGCTGCAGCACAGTTTGTTTCCTGGGAAGCATGTCAATTCTCTTCTTGAACACACTGATGTATCTCCCCAGTCACATTATCCCCACAGTCACCTCAACAGATCATCCCTCTGCCATCTTAAACCCCCACTTTACCTCCCTTTGCTTCCCAGCTGGCCATCCACACTGCCCCTTCCATTTAAACAAACTTCTTTTAAAAGACTTACTTAGGATACCAATCTATTTCTTCTTGCTTCCTCCTGAATCCACCCTAAACAGCATCCCACCAAGGTCATCACTATCTCCATAGTGCTAAACCCGTAGGTTAAATTATTTTGTTTTCGAGACAGGGTTTCTCTGTAGCTTTGGAGCCTGTCCTGGAACTAGCTCTTGTAGACCAAGCTGGCCTTGAACTCAGAGATCCTCCTGCCTCTGCCTCCTGAGTACTGGGATAAAGGCATGCGCCACCACCGCCCGGCTCCCATGGGTTAATTCTTGATCATGCTCTCACTTCACCTCTGGGAAGTGCCCGAGAAGAGCGGACTCACTCCTCCTGCTCACATCTTCACCTGGCTACTCTCTTATCATCACACTGGTCTGTGCTGGGATTTCTCAGCTCCCTGACCTCTAAACATGAAATGCATGAGGGTTTCATCCTTGGACATGTTTTATTTTCTACCTGTACTCTCTCCTTTAGTGATCTCATTGCTCGAATTTACATTTGCGCTAGGACTCCCTGGATGCACATCTCCCTCTGCTGAACCTGGAGTCACATACCCTATTGCTTACATCAATGTCCAGAATGCACCTCAAACTGAACAAGGTACATTTGCTGAAATGAATCACACTCAAACATCATCCTCTTCTCCATTTCAGCTGATGCCATTCTGCTCATTCACTCCCAAGCCACGGTGTCATCTTTAATGTTCTTTTACTTGCACCTTACATGCAACCAATCAGCAAACCCTTTATTTTAATTATTCGGAATATGAATCTGGCCTTTTCTTACCAATTCCACTATCTCTGACTAACTATTCTCAGCAGATTTTAGTGTTGGTCCCTTGATTGTGCTTGTATCCCTTCTCATTGTGCCATTCTTTCTTTTACAAAGAGGTCTTGCTAAACGCTGACAGCTGAGGCCATGTCTTTGCTCAAATGGAACACGGCCCAAGACATCCCACTGCAGTGAAGTACAAGCTCAAGTTCTTTACCTTCCCACAAGACATTCCACTGCAGTGAAGTACAAGCTCAAGTTCTTTACCTTCCCACAAGGGCCTCTATGCTCTGTCTTACCCTTGGCTCACCTGAAGCCTCTCCCGACTCCAGGCTTTTCCAGAACATGCCAGATGTGTACACTGCAGGTGTGGCCTCAGGGCTCTGTGTTTCGTTCTTTGAATTAGCAATATCTGAGTATGAAGCAAACGTGGCATACAGTTGTCCTGGTTTTGGTTTTCCTTCCCCACTAGAATGTGAGTTCTAGGAAGGCTATTTTTTTTTCCTTTGGTCACAGTCCTTTAGAAGAGAATGTGACACACAGGAGGCATCCTCAAGAACAGCTAGAAGACCAAGCCCTAAGATAGACTTGTCTTTAATATCTTCTTGCTCTTAGAGACTTTAAAACAGAATTTATATATTTAAAATGTCCTCAGGGAGAAAAGGACTTTAAAAGAATCAAAGAAAATTAGGGGGAGGCAAACTGGGCTCTGAGCCCACTTTGGCCTATACCTTCTTCCTCTGGCTTTTACAGCTTGCTAATACCTAGCCACTGCCCAAAGTCTCTGGTGAGAGAAAGGGCACAACTGTGGGTACCACTCTTCTTTCTCACAGCATCTGTGGGATAGTGGACTTCCTAAAGGAGTCCACTCCTCTAATTGCATACTGCAAATACTGAGAGAGCCACAGCACACTGGGTGTAGACAGGACAGTGAGACGGAAGAGGAAACTGTTAAGTCCCTTCCTAAGGCTACATCTCAAAACATTCAGTTATACCCTCTTGGGTTTTCTTGGTATTATTAGTCCTGAGTGCTTATAATGGGGGTAGTGTGCTCTTATGTGTGCATGTGGAGAAGAAAGGGGTGGACCAGTGAGGACCATGCTTAGCTACATTTTCATAGTCATACCAGGCTTCATGAGGTCATAATGGTACTGGTGTCTATGTACTTGTTACCTGGTGACACCAGGATCCCTCTCACAGCAGAAATGCTAATGGAACTCAGATGCTGCAGTAATAGAGAGCTTGCCTAGCATCACAGCCCCATTGTTTTAGTTGTTCACACTGAACAAAGCGGGTAGGGAAGATTATAATTGGCACATTCTGAGCAATAACTCATTTTTTGCCCACTATCTAAGGATTTTAATAACCTGGTATACATGTGTCAATAATTTTTGCCATACTTATGTTTGTTATCTCGAGCAGTATGAATTAACTAGAAGCACAAACATTACTTGGAAACTTATTAGAAATGTATATTCACAACTTCCACCCACACCTCTGCTTAGAACACAGCCACTGAATTCAACACCACTACCCACGGGATTCTGATATAAGTATAGTCATGTCCCACCTCCCTTCAGCACCTAAACCCTCAGCCAGGATCCAGAGACTCTTCTAGATATCTCTGTAACATATCTTACAGCAGCTCCCAGTGCTGAGCAATCTCACCCCACAGACAACTTGTGAACACAAAATATGGCATACGGATAAGGATCTTCTGAATGGCCTCATGAGCCACACACGTCTTTCTCTAACAGGAGGATTCTCCTGAGTTTCATGGTAAGGTTTCCACTAAAATTACTCCCTCCACTGCATCCTCTCACTCTTTCTCCCCAGAGGAATCGCTTAATCTCCCCTCGTTTGTTAACATTTAGTTCACATCGTGGTCAAAGCACACGTCACAGATACTTATTACTCAATTATGTCAAACTAAATAATTTATGCAGTTAATTACACAAGTCTCTATTCTACAAAATTTTAAGTCTTCTGAGGAAGTAAGACGTCTGCCTTTGGAAATATTTGGGGTGAGACAGAGACTCTCACTGCAAGAAACATACACTGTGCACCTACAAATTTTCATGAAATTATTTTACTTTTCAAAACAGGTGAGAACCCAGGCCTTGCAGATCAGTCAGACGGCAGAAGAGGGACTGTTGTAGCATTGCCTGTGGTGGCACTGCTCTGGTGACTGGAGGTGTGGATCACTCAAAGATGTCTCTGGAGTAATCACAACAGCAGGCCTTTTGATTTTTTAACTGCACTGAGAACAGGGCACATCCTTTGTAGATTTCAAATACAAGTTGATAGGGTAGCGTTCAGAGATTTTCAAATTCTTTACCCTGAGAGCTTTATCTGAAGGGAGACTACAGACAAGGACAGGAAAGGCCAAGCTTCCCATCTCATATATTTAAGACCTGCTTTGTCTAGCAATATGTAAACAAGGTGGAGACAATGATGCTGTGGAATGACACCCATTAGCAATTGTCTCAGAAAGGAGGAAGGCCCTGTGTGACATTGTGTGACATCTCTGCATGAACATGGTCAAAGTTTTTCTCTCTGATGGAAAGATACCATGCTGAGGGCTGGAGGCTTTCTCATGTGAAGTTTGGAAACAGACACAGAGAAATGCAAAATACAAACTGAAATCCCAGTTTTTTTTTAAATTAAAACTGAGCATAGGACAGGATTTTGATCATGAAGGGAGGACAGCAGATCAGCAAAACAAATAAGTCCGACGTAAACAGTCAGTCAATTATTTCCTTTAGCAGTGAGAAGGCAAAGCATCATTGTGGCACACTTCTGAAGAGCAAATCGATTACTTCTCTCTTGCTGAATGGTTCTGTTAATACAAATCCATCTTTCCTGGGCTGTAAAATGATCAAGTGCATCTTAAACATGTCCATGAGATGGACTGCATTTACTTATAAACAATTCTCAGCTGAGTACTTCCCACAAGTTTATCTTATATACAAATTTTGCTGGGCTAGGGATTGTTGATTTTAAGATATATCATCCGCGATGTTTGCTGGTGTACAGACGCCTGCATGAGGAGCAGCATCAGCAGCTTGTCACTCAAAGAAAAAGACTAACTAGCCCCCAATGTGGGGATGTGTACAACAGGAAACACTAATGCATGGGACTTCATTAACATGTCACACCACAGAACATGAGGCCAATAAGCACTGTCTAAGCTTCTGGTCAAGATGGCCCATGCAGTATAGAAAGAAGTCATTGATTCTTATTTATATTTATTTTTTATATCATTCTTTTTATATTGCTACTTCTGTTGGTGTGATATAATGCATAATAAGTAAAGTTAATGAATGGTATACTTTATGAAAAATAAAAATTGTCATTGGGCTATACCTGCTTAGTAATTTTTCTTAATAGGTACTTGTGATTAAAATATTTATATGTGTTTTTGGATGTAGTTCAGTGGTAGATCACATACATAGCATGTGCAAATCCCTGGGTTCCATTTCAAGGACAGAAAAAAATTTAGGTGCTATTAACTATTTTAAACTGAAGCCAGAAAATGATAAATTCATGAAGGTCTCATTATTCCCAAGATGACAGGGTCTAATCCACTAATTAGACTCTATGTCTTATGTAAAACATGAATAAATTCTGAAAGTATGGATCTGTGGAGAAATACGCATCAGTGCATTAGCTTTAATTAAAATCTCTTCAGACAACTGCTGCAAAAGGAACTAGCCAAGAGTGTTAACTGAAGCCAACATCCCATTAAACACAGCAATATCCTGCATTGAACACAGTCACTATCCCATTCCTCTTCATTCATATCTACCTCCAGCATGACCAAATCTGTCAGCAAGGACCAAAAGACCAATGTGTACTGATTTCCAGTGGGGGCAAATGGCCCAAAGATGCTGAATCTGCTGGCTAGCATCCTGTTGGTCTCTTATTTACAGAACCATCCACCTTGGAGGCCAGGGCTGGATTTGGGGCAGTTTTCCTGACCCCAGAGACCAGCACCTCAACATTCCTGGATCCCTCAGCCTAATAGTGGAATTCATCAGAATGATTCCCCACATCAGGAAGCCCATGGTGCTTCTCTTCTCTGCTTATAGCTAGAATGACCTACAGGCTATATCAGCTTGGTACCATCACTCTACTTTTCCAATCACATTTTCTCTAATGAGCATTTCAAATATTCTGGCTTTTTAGTCCCCACAGTCACTTTTTTATGACCATCCAGAATGACTGGATGCACTCAAGAGCAATTCCCACAGCATCCTTCCAGTGTCTTTCAAAGCAATACTGTTGATACTCAGTCCTGAGCTGCTTTCTGCCTTCTGTATTTGGCATTCTCACGTTTGAGTGCCTCTCTACAATGAACCTCAAACTCTACTATATTCTATTACCAATATGTCACTTGTACATCTCTGAGACCAGTGTTCCCACTGCCTGGAACATCTTTCCTCTTCCTCCAGTCATCAAATGCTCTCATCCCTCTCAAAGGAATAACACTGCAAGTCCACTGCATATCTTCCTGAGCACCTTCCATGAGCTTCTTATTTCTGTCATCTATTTCTATGCATGTTTCTTCCCCACATCCAGCTGCTGTGGTGCAAATCCTTTTCATCTTTTCTGCACATTTGTTTCTTAAAATATATAGGAGGGGATGTGTGTTTGTGCATATTACAAAACCACATAGATATGCTATGTATTAGGTGGGTAATGGGGACAATGGTTTCTTCACCCAATGTGCAGAGGTTCTTTCCAATAAATCACATTTTGACTACATTTCCTAGTTCCTTCCCTCTTTGAAGGCAGTAGAGTGACCTGTATCTTTGTCCTTTCCTGACGTATCCACAAATCAACTCTGTAGAGTTTTTGGTAAGCAGACATTGGGAAAGATAAGAAAGAGGCCAAAGAATTTTAAAGTAAAGCAAAAAACAATATCATTTATCACATTTCTTTTGGAGAGAACACTGAACTGATTCAGAAAGGACACATAAATAAATGACTTGGATATTGGGATAAGATCAGGTGGGTATGCGGCTCCTGAATGACACAGGAAGAATCCAAAGGTAATAATCTCTAAATGGCCTCTAAAAGGTGGAGTTAGCTAATTTCAGAGTCCTTGCCCCTAAGTAGCAAAGCCAAACCAGTGGGCAGGAGTTGCATTCCTTGACTCGGTAAAGGACAGCAGTTACCACTGGAAGGGAGACTGAGAAGCAGTAGAAGCCTATGCTGTGCTAAAATTATGCTGGCTGGTGGAGTCTGAACATTCTTTCCTTGCATGCAGTATAACACATCTCTGGCTTCCCCATGCATACTCAGGGTTGTTCTTATTTCTCTGTCTAGTGAGCCTAAAGAAGAGATGGTCTTTACAGCCCAGTAGATAGACACACAGGGAGAGAGAGAGTGTGTCAGCAGGCACCCAGGAGCTCCGGAGGCAAGCAACAAACTGTCATGTATCTCATTTCAGACTGCATAAGGAAGCCCTGAACTGAGCAGGAATAGGTTTTCCATAGCAATGCGTCTTATGAGTGGGCAGCTGCAAAAATCCCATCTCAAGACACTTGAATAAAGAGGCTGGGCCTCAGCAAAAGGGGCCTGATCCCAAGTCACTATACTATGCAAGTAAAAAGGAGTCTAATTCCAATCCTATTGATGACAGCATGGGTGAGAAGCACCTGGAGCTTGGAGACTGGTGATTCCTGGATCAGAGTCACAGGCAGACTTTATATCCTTCCGCCTTTCATATTCCCCAGGAAAGAGCAGGAGGCCCTTCTGCATAGAAGAACTATGAACAAGTAGAGAACTTGCCTCAGAGACTTGAGTTTGGTCCAAATCTGTGGTACCGTGAAAATTACTCAAGAGCCATGTGCTGAATTAACAGCAAACTCTAGATAGCTATGAAGCAGTCAAAGAAAATGGGACTTTCTAGCTGGCCAAACCCAGTCTTCTTGAATAATCAGAAATAATTGCTTCGTGGTTCAATTTCAGTGTCTTCAAAATAGGAGATAATGTTGCCTGTTTTAGTATACTTACCTTATATGGTGAGTTGAAAGCAAATTTGATAGAATGTATGAAGCCCTGGGTTTCAAACCCAAGGGCATTCCAGGTAGGTGAGGAATGGGGGAATTACTCCACTTTAAAGGTACAGCAAAGGCCAAGGGTGACAGATTATGTCTTATTTCCTTTAAGTTACCTAGATACTGAGAGGCAAAGTGGGGAGCAGGACGTCAGCCATCACTGGAGAATGAAAAATGAAAAGCTATGGATGAGCACACATGGTCCCAACTTCAGCCTTAACTAGTTGTCTAATGTCAGCAGAATTCTTGCAGGCCTCAAGTTTTTCAGCTGTTAACATGAACTCATGAGAAACTCAAGGATGAAGGAGAATAACAGGAGGTCAAAAGCACAATGCAAGGCCTCAGACACAGCTGTCCTCATTCAGTCCTGAATGAGATGTCTTCATCAAGCCCCTCCCCTCACGGCTTAGGGGATATGGAAGAAGCATACAGTTTGTAAGAGCCAGAGCAGATGGATGACTACACGGAAGCATTATTTTCCAGACATAACATGACCAAAGTATGTACAAACTCAGAGATTGTGGCAGCAAGCACAAGACCTGCAGAAACTCACGCTAGATGGGGTTGCAGCACAGAGTGGGGGAAGTGGACATGGGGCCCCACCTAACAAAGAAGCTATTGTAATTGAAAGCTGCTTATAAAGGGAGAAGCTGCTTTCCATTGAACATCACTGGGTGTATCAACTACACCACAGGGCAGGCTCACGACCGAGGAGAATTTTTCCCATGAATTTTCTGTTTGATTTCACTTTGTTTCGGTATCTTTTCTCTTATTAGTCTTTTGCTTGTTTTGATTCTTTTTTTTT
>PVIU01030905.1:0-15511 GCA_004026605.1 Ondatra zibethicus | reverse complement strand
ATGTTCATAGCAGCATTGTTTGTAATAGCCAGAACCTGGAAACAACCTAGGTGCCCCTCAATGGAAGAATGGATCAAGAAAGTGTGGATTATATACTCATTAGAATACTACTCAGCGTTAAAAAACAAGGACATCTTGAAGTTTGCATGCAAATGGATGGAAATAGAAAACGCTATCCTGAGTGAGGTAACCCAAACCCTCACTTGAAAGATGATTATGGCATGTACTCACTCATTAGTGGACCCTAGCTATAAAATAAAGGTCACCAAGCACTTAGCTTGCAAGCCCAGAGAAGCTGAATACCTAGGTGAACCCAAAGAAAACATACACAGAACCTCCTGGAAGTTGGAAGCAAAGAGGATCATCAAGCAAAAGTTGGAAGCCCGGGGCGGGGATAGAGGTGGGAGAAATTTCATCCGATGGATGGAGATAGAGACAGAGACCCACATTCACATCAGAGCAATGGATTGAGCCCCCAAGGTGCAGGTTAAGAGCAGAAGGTGGGAGAAGATGAGTTAGGAAGTTAGGACCACCTACTGAGACAGTGTGCCTGAACTAATGGGAGCACACCAATCCACCTGGACTGGGACTGAATGAGCATATGATCAAACCAGACTCTCTGAATGTGGCGGCGAAAGTTGGCAGATGGAGAACCCACAAACAATGACACCAGGACCTATCTCTTCTGCATGTATTAACTTTTTGAGAACCCAGTCTTTTTGAATGCACTCCTTCCTAGGCCAGGAGGGATGGGGGTGGGCCTTGGACTTCCAACAGGGCAGGGCACCATGCCCTCTTTCAAGGAAGAAGGGGGAGGGAGGAGGGGTGGGCGGGTAGTGGGAGGGAACCGGGAGAAGGGGAAGAAAGTAAAAAAAAAATTTTATTTCTTTAATTATGTTCTTGAATGGAAAAAATAAAACAAAACACAAGTAGACTGGTATCTGAAAGGCTATTGGCTGAAGGAGCAGAAGGAGCTCCCACAGCACCTAAGTCTTTCTCTGGTCTCAATGTGTTTGTGCCAAATGAGGGGTGCATACGACACACACACACACACACACACAGAGAGAGAGATAGAGAGAAACAGAAAGAGAGAGAAAAAGAAAGAGAGAGAAAGTAAAATTCAAAATCAGTTATAATGATAGCTTCAGATGTAAGGAAAACAAGTTAAATATTTATAACAATGAATAGGGTGCTTTAGAAATCAGAAGGAATACCACAGAAAATACAAGGGTTATTTAGCAGGATGTGGAGAGCTACAGAGGGAAGTGATGGGTTGAAGGAAATAGAGTTGACTTTCCTGAATTGATTGGTATCCCCATATAATTGTTCATAAATCTCAAATATACAATTGTTCATAGATAAATTATACAATTACATATAACAACTGTTCATATATTTTAATTAATTTTTATTTGTCTTTTTCTCCATTTCTTTAAGGGAATTTCTCATTTCTTCTTTAAGAGTATCTATCACTTTCATAAAGTTATATTAAAGGTTGTTTTCTTCTGCTTCTTCTAGGTTATGAGGTTCTGGTTGTGCCATATTTTTCTTATATTGTTGGATTTGTTCTTATACTGCCATCTACCCAACTTTTCCTTAAGTGCATGCAGGTAGGGCCTATGCTTCAGGGGTTCCTCTTCCTCCACTTGGTGAAGGTAGGGCCTATGGCTTAGGTGGTTGCTTTTCCTTGGGGTGAAGGCAGGTTGTGACTCTAGTGGATACTGACAAGACTCTGGGACTCCTCTCCAGGGTAGTCTGGGCAATGTTTCCAGTGGTCACAGATGTGACAGTGGTTGGTAGTGGCTATGTGGAGACTGCTAGGGATCTCCAGGGCTAGGTGGGTGGGGGTGGGAGAATGGAGTGTACCTCCTCAGACAAGGGCCTAGAGAGTTGAACCCTCTAAGTGGGGACCCAGAGGCTTACCTACCTAGGGGCAGTCTGGGCCAAGGCCCCAGTGGTTACAGATGCAGTAGGGGATGGTAGAGCCTATGTGGAGGCTGTTCCAGTAAAAAAGATGGGGTACAGATCTAAACAAAGAATTCTCAAAAGAAGAATTGCAAATGGCCAAAAGACACTTAAGGAACTGTTCAACATCCTTAGCCATCAAGGAAATTCAAATCAAAATGACTCTGAGATACCATCTTATACCTGTCAGAATGGCTAAGATCAAAAACACCAACGATAACTTATGCTGGAGAGGATGTGGAATAAGGGAAGCACTCCTCCATTGCTGGTGGGAGTGCAAACTTTTACAGCCATTTTGGAAATTAGTATAGTGGTTTCTCAGATAATTGGGAAACAATCTATGTCAGGACCCAACAATACCACTGTTGGGCATATACCCAAAGGATGCACACTCATAACACTAGGAAATTTGCTCAGTTGTGTTCATAGCAGCATTAATCATAATAGCCAGAACCCAGAAACAACCTAGATGCCCCTCAACTGAAGAATGGATAAAGAAAATGTGGTGTTTACACAGTGGTAAAAACAATGACATCTTGAAATTTGTATGCAAATGGATGGAACTAGAAAAAAAATCCTAAGTGAAGGAACTCGGACCCAGATAGACAAACATTTTATGTAAACACACATAAGTGGATATTAGATGTCAAGTAAAGGATAACCAGCCTATAATCCATGACCCCAGAGAAGCTAAGTAACAAGGAGAACCCTAAGTGAGACACACATGGATCCCCCTAGGAAAAGAAAAGAAACAAGACCTCCTAAGAAAATTAGGAGGGATAAAAAGGAAGGTGGAAGGGGGGACGAGAAGGGGAGTAAGAAGGAGAACATGAGGGAATGGAATGCTCAAGACAGGGGAAGGACAGTGTGGGAGAGAAATAATAGAGATATCTTGATTGCGAGAGCCCAGCAAAGACTCTAAGCAACAGTGGAGAGGACCCCTAAATTGGCCTTTTTCTGTAATCAGACTGAAGACTACCTTAATTGTCATCATAGAACCTTCAACCAGCAACTATTGGAAGCAGATACAGATATCCACAGTGAAGTGTTGAGTCGAGATACCTGAGACCAGTCCAAGAGAGGGAGGAGCGATAATATGAATAAAGGGATCAAGACCATGATGGTGATAGCCACAGAAACAATTGAACTGAGATAGTGAGAGCTCACTGACTCTGAACTGGTAGTGGGGGAACCTGCATAGAACCATTTTAGGCCCACTGAATGTGGGGTACAATTGTGAGGGTTGGACAGTCTGTGGGGCCAGTGTCAATGGGACCAGGATTTATCCCTAGTGCTTGGACTGGCATCGAGGAGCACATTCTTTTTGGAGGAATACCTTGCTCAGCCTAGATATAGGGGAGAGGGCCTTGGTCTTGCCTGGAACTGAACCATCAGACTTTGGTAACTCCCCATGAGAAGTCTTACTCTTTCTGAGGAGTGAATGGGAAGGTGGGGTAGGAGGAAGGTGGGGGAAGAAGGAGGAGGGGAGGGAGTGGAAATGGGGATAGCTATGTAAAATGAAAAAAGATTGTATTAAAAAATTAATAAAATAGAAAAAAATCATTATCATGTATTCCCAGAAATCTGATGGCAAAAAATCTTGCATAGCACAACTGTAGCATGTATATTTATGAAACAGCCTTACAAAATATTTCACATAAATTTTCTTGAAATTGAAGAATCTGTTCATTTATAGCTAATAAAAAATGGTAATGAAAATGAAATCAAAATGTGCCAAAACCACCAGGAAGTAGATATATTGTGTCTGCTGACTGAATTAGGTAAGATGAAACAGCAGCAGGGACAGTAACAGGAAAGAACATTTAATGAAGGCAAGAACACAGGAAGTACATGGCTCGTTGCCTGCTCGGGAATTCACTGTACTTGTGAGACTGTGTGGGGCTCATAATGTACCTTATGTCTCATAGTTTAGGACATGAAGTAAAGAGCTGGGATGTAAAGATAATGGGAGAATTTTATTTAAAATCCTCAAGTTCTGAGTATGGGCTCATCTTTCACCCTGTGATTTAAGGTTAATAGAGGACTGTGTGTGTGTGTGTGTGTGTGTGTGTGTGTGTGTGTGTGTGTGTGTGTGTGTGTGTGCGCGCGCGCACGCGCGCGCGTGTACATGCACAGGGCCAATCCCAGTGGTCATTTCTCAGATCCAATCAATCTTTTTTCTTTTATGCTTTGTTGATAATGGTAGGGCATTGAGATGGTCTCTCATTAGCCTGAAACCCACTGAGTAGATTAGACTGGCTGAGCAGCAGAAGGTCCAAAATTTCCTTCCCTCTCTGCCTCCCCAGCAGTGGAATTTCAAATGTAGCACACTCAAGTCTCTTGTGCATTTGTTTTGTTTTGTTTAGTTGTTTCTTGGGAATCAAGTTCAGGTCTTCTTTCCTCAAAGCAAGCACACTACCAAGTGAGGCAGCTCCTCAGGTCCCATAGAGGTATTTTTGAACAATTATACTAAGCTGAAAATAAAATCACAGGGCTAGGGCGACAGCTCAGCAGTCAAAAGCACTGGATTGTTCTATCCCAGCACCTACCTGGCCTCTTACAACTCCACATAACTCCATTTCCAGTCCATCTAAAGCCCATTTCTTAATCCCAGAGATGCAAGGCTGGTTCGACATACAAAAATCTATCAATGTAATCCATCATATAAATAAACTGAAAGAAAAAAACCATATGATCATTTCATTAGATGCTGAAAAAGCATTTGACAAAATTCAACACCCCTTTATGATAAAGGTCTTGGAGAGATTAGGGATACAAGGATCATATCTAAATATAATAAAAGCAATATACAGCAAGCCGACAGCTAGCATCAAATTAAATGGAGAGAAACTCAAAGCGATTCCACTAAAATCAGGAATGAGACAAGGCTGTCCACTCTCTCCATATCTTTTTAACACAGTGCTTGAAGTCCTAGCAATAGCTGAAAGACAAAATAAGGAGATCATGGGGATTCGAATTGGAAAGGAAGAAGTCAAACTTTCGTTATTTGCAGATGATATGTGCGATTATTGCAGGGGTTTATTGTTAGGTGCCAAGAACCCATTTAAATAGCACATTGTAGCCTGTAACTCCAGCTCCAGGTGATCTGACACCCTCTTCTTGACGATCTGGGCATATATGTGGCATATACCAATACAGACATAATCATGCATATTTTTAAAAAATTAAATCCACTTTCATGTGTGCTACATCAAAAGCAATGATAATTCAGTACTGAATGTAGTTGACTTATCTAGGTAATAAAATGAGCTGTTCATTTTGAAAACATTTTGTGTCAATGATGAATCAAAAAATACTGTCTAGGAGTATTTGTCTACTGGTAAGCTCAACAGGCTTCAATAGATAACTCTGAACCTATAGTCACAGTTAAAGTCTTTGGATTTTGAGGCAAAAATGTCTATGAATATGGAAGAGAGGTTTGTTGGAGAAAGAGAAAGTTGATGGGTGTGTGAGGGAGACAACAGAGGGATCAGGCAAGAGTAATCAGAATGCTTCTTGTTCATGTATGAAAAAACAAATATAGTAAAACAAGCAAATAAAGAATATGATGTTTAAGGTTTTCAATATCTACTACTGCTTGTCATTTTCACTTCAGAAAGTGATTCAAAAAAAGCTGGAATTACAGAGTCAAGACTCTTCTGGAAGAGCTAGGATTAAGATGTAGTCTGGCTACCGTGCAGGGCTTAGGGGATCGTGTGGAGGATTGTGGAATGCTATATACAAGTGTAAAGACTGATGAAAGAGAGTCAGGGTAGAGAGAAAGATTCTTCATGTAGCGTATGAAGACGGGAAAGGGGAATAAAAATAGTAACTTGAATACGCAAGACAGTAATATGTGAATTAATAAAATTAACTCAAGCAAAACCCACTGAGCACATATGGTGACATGTGCGAACTCCAATTCAGATTAAAGTGTCTTTGTGAACTTCTTCAAGTCCCTAGTCATCTCCAGTTGCTAGGCAAGGGAAGAGGCGATCTGATCCCCAAGATCTCTAGCTCCCATGTCCTTACTCCAGGCTTCTAAGAATCAGAAGGAGGCTGAAGCTCAGCCAACTTCTTCTGCAGCCTGACTGCATTTAACATCCTTTCTCTTGCCAGGAACAAATGCTTAAATGTGACTAGCTAGGGTCTATAAATTACAGGAACTTAAAGCAACTGCCAGGAATGGGAACCAGAAAAGGCCTAGTACGTGCGATTTCACAATCATTCCAGGTAACTGCAAATGCTTCTGCTATTGTTAGTCTTCTTCTGTACTTTTATTTTCCCTCCCAAGTTTATGTTAAAGACTTCATCTCAGTGAAACAAGTGTGATAAACCTTAAATGGTTAAAGCTGGTAGAATCTGCACTTCATTCACAGATGTGCCTATATTTTACTGCCTGCTAAATTTGATTTTTATCTCTGTAATATATCTGGTTTCCAGTATGCTAGGAAAAGTGAACTTTTCTCCTACTTTAGCAAACATTTTTATGTCCACTGAATATACTTCCCTTGCAAAACTGACAGTGCTTGCAAACATATAGAACATACATTTTTGTCCTATACCGTTAGCACTCAATATACTTCCAATAACTAAAATTCTTACTGTGAGATATTTTGTCATTGTAGTTAACATTTCCATTATGGGGTATGCCAGGCATAATGGCTCAATATGAATATGAGTTAACTGGTGAAAAATCTGCACTTAAAAATATATTTTGTGGGGGTTGATGAAAAGGCTCAGTGGGTAAAGAGTTTCCTGCACAGGCATAAAGACCTGAGTTTGGATGGTCAGTACCTATGTCAAAAGCTGAGCATAATGGAACATTTCTGTAATACCAGCACTAAGAAGCAAAGACAAAGGGACCCCAGGGACTCACTGGCAAGCCAGTCTAGTTGTGAGCTCCAGGGACAATGAGAATCCTTTTCTCAAAATTATGGTGGAAGCACCTAACATCAACCTCTGACCTCTACATAACTATGCAGAGGCACATGTACAGAATATCACACACATGGGCACACGTGCACACACACACACACGGGGGGGGGGGGTTTAGGAGAGCATTTTATGATCTGAAATTCCTAGAATAAAGTTGTAATTTGCAAGGTTAGTTGACTACTTAGAACTTCTTTGATTATGGAGAAATTAGAATGTTGCAAGTTTAGATCAGATTCACAAGTTATCTTTGGGTTGGCCCCCGTCATCATATATTGCCTACCTCTATGTGTGACATAACATCCTCATGACTATCAAGTAAGTCCTTTTCAGGTACCCAAGCAGACTCCTCATTTCCATCAACCCCAAAGCTAAGGATGTCATCAGGTAGCATGAAAAACCTATATCAGAGGCTAATTTCTTTGCTGGGACATGCCTACTAATGCAGAGGCTAACATCTTTGGTGGGACATGCCTACTGATGCCCCTACTGCTGCATTTTAAACGTGTTTTGATTCATGACTTTCTTGGTTTTGTTGTTATTAAAAATTTTTGAAACTGCCTCCACATAGAAACATGGAATTGGGGATAACCTAGATCTATGTCCCCAGGACACAGTCACTCATATTTGGCTCCAGAATAAACTATCTCTCTTCCCCTTCAAGGTGAGAGCTGTGTTTTTACATCAACGTGTATTTGTCATGGCACTGAAAGTATTAGAGATTAGTTATTGATTTTTTAAGGGGGAATATGTTTAACGATCCACTTTGAAATATCACAGTTCTTAATGGTGTCTGTAAAGAATAAGTACATACACGTGTGTGTGTACGTATATATCTATATAAGCTGCAATTCTTGAGCTGACAAGTCCCATGTCCTTTGCAAGTATAAATAAAAAAGAAGGGGTTTTGTGTTTTATTTTCTGTTGAAAAACCATTTTTCCATTTTACTGGCCTTTTTAAAAACCTAATTGCCACAGTTTCTCCTTTTGAAAACAGATAACTCACTTTGAAACCAAATAGAGCTTTTGTTAGCTTCATGACCCTGAAGGTTTTTTGGGTGACCTTGGTACTACCTCTTTGGAATCTTTCATTACCTCTTTCACATCAAGGCAGGTGGTGTCCCTTTCTCTAAAATCCGGTAGGAGTGGAGTTCAGTTCCATAGAGTGATTGTCTCCAAATTGAATTATACCTCCTGTCACTGAGATGCAAGGCTGTTCTTATGTTGGAATGTTTGGTCGGGTCTTTTTCCTCTGGACAAAGTCAATTAACTAATGTCAATGGCCACTCCTATCACCAAAAACTTAGGCTATGTGACAGTACATGTGCTTGAGTAGGAAATAGGGGAGAAATGGATGGGCAAAGAAAGAGAGGGAGAGATGTGGGGAGGGAGAAGCATAAGGAAGATCAATAACAAAAGAAGACATGAAAATTCCAACCAGATGAAAGACTGGTAAAGAACAGATCATGCATGAGAAAAGCCTCTGTCTACAAATGCATAAGCAGGACTCCATAAAGGGTCCTGCTTCAGTGGCCTAATAGAGTGGCTCTCAACCTGTGGGTCATGAATGATCCCTTTGTGGGGGTAAATGGCCCTTTTACAGGGGCCATGTATCAGATATCCTGCATATCAGATACTTACATTACGATTTGTAACAGTAGCAAGATCACAATTATGAAGTAGAAATAAGAACTATTTTATGGTTTGGGTCATCACAACATGAGGAACTATATGAAAGCCTAGCAGCTTAAGGAAAGCTGAAGAATACTACTCTAACATACGCCAGCTCTCTGACCCATTCCAATCCCAGAAGGACATTTCTCCCATGATGAACTGTCCTTATTTCTACCACTACACATATGTCTCTCAACCAACTCTTCCTTCTGTAACTCAAGAACTCCCAGTGAGTGTCCTTCAGACTCCAATCTGTACCTATAGTACTATCTTTGTGGAGTTGGAAAATACTTGATATTTTTGACTAACTTCCCCTAAATCTTCGTGGTATAAAAAAGTTTTCCTTATAATTTTTCTTGTGCAATTTCTGGTGTGCCCTTCAACTTGACCTTTTTATGCCTTTTATACCTTACTTGAGAGAAGAAAATATTTCTTAATACTCTGTAAAGTGCTCTTCCCACATTCCTTCATGCTATTTTCTTCCCTGTTGGTGGCTGTGTGCTTTCATTAAAGCAGCACCTGCCATTCCAGAGGTAGGATGGGTCATGATGTCAGAGCTTTGCCAGCTCTCCTACAGAAGCTGAATGTGAAAATGACTCCCAGACACAGTCATCATTCAACTGCAAATCGAAGCAAAGAGCACACATTCTTTAGCTCCCTACCTCCATCGGGAAATTTCTGGGGCTTTATACCCAAGATGGGGTTCTGGACTCTTCTTAACTCCCCAGTCCTTGCGATATTCATTGAAAGAATTCAAATATGAAACTAGCAGAGAAAAGGTGGGATTTTATTGCAGAAAAGAGGACGATACATTCTTGAAAGTGAAAGAAAGGGCAATGACAAAGGGGACCGTTGCAAAGAACACACTCAGAAAGTGATAGTAGAAAAACTGGAAAGAGACCATTGCTTTCATCTGTACCTTATGCAGTTCTTATACTATTTCTACAGTCTCTAGACTTGAAAACTTTGGAAGAAGGGTTCCTATTCTAGTGATTGACATTTCTGTTTTTATAGACTCTAATAGGCAATTGTATGTTCTTGTTCTTTGCCTGAAATCCAAATAGGTGTGGCCAACCTGTAACCTGCAAGCTGAATGCAGTCATTGTAGCTGAGGATGGCTGTAAATGTAGCCCAACACAAAATAATGCCTACTGAAAACCACAACATAAGGGAAGGACTGATTCCCAGTGATAGCCAAGCTTACTAATAGCAAACTATCCAACTAAGAGTAAGACCACGAAAATCATGTTGAGGGGACATTGCTGGATACCACAAAAGTAAGGTTTAGAAGAAGGAGAAAGGAAAGAGTGGGGACTCAAGAGGAAGGCTTGTTCTTTGGGAAAGAGATTTGTTAATGCTACAGAAGGAAGCTTCCTTACTTCCTGACAAAGCAGGGTGTGTCTACTCTTAAACCTTTCAGAGGGAACAGGGGGTCCTGCATGAGAAAACTGGTTTAGTTAATACATGATCTATTGTAGCTGGATGTTTCTCTCCTGCCCACCAGTTCCCATATATTCATTATGAGGTTTAATATTAATTACAAACTGTTTGGCTGATGGCTCAGGCTTATTACTAACTAGCTTTTATACAAACTATTACTAACTAGCCCCTTTCTGAAGAGGAAAAGATGAGAAGTAGATGAGAGGGTGGGGGAGAAAATGTGAGGAGAGGAGAGAGAAGAACTGTAGTCAAGATGCAAAATAAATGAATAAATTTAATTAATCATGATACTAAAAAAGGATCATACACTTATATAAGTGTAAGCCTTACGGGGCTTTCAGTTATATAAATCTAAAGCAGAAATTACCTTTTAAAAAGATCTAACTGGTGTCTTAAAAAACCACAATGCCTGAGAACAGCAATGTGGAAGGTCATGGATATTTTACAAAACTTGTAACTTCAGAGGCTGTTGGTATTACAGAGAAGTATTTCTCTATACCACAAATTGAGACTACATTGTGTTAGAACATTGATTTTATTTAGTTAAATGGCTTTGCACATACACACACATAAACACACATGCATGTGCACATCCAATCCCACCTGCATGCATGATGCTTTAGCTCCAAAACACCTAACAAAAGCAACTTAAGGAAGAGAGGTTGGAGATCTTGATTTCAAGTTATAGTCCATTGTTTTGAGAAGTCAAAGATGAGACTTAAAGCAACTAGTCACAGCCCATCTGCAATAAAGAGCAGAGAAAAGAATAAACCCATGGACTCTTGCTCAATTGATTTATTACTTAGTATTCTGAGTTCCCCACTCTTACATGGTTTTAGAGTCAGCTTATAAAATGGTGCCACCTACATTCAAAATGGAATTTCCCATTCAATGTACAATCAAGATAATCCACCAGAAGATATGTCCACAGGGAAGATCTAGAAATTCGTCATTATTTCTCTTCCCAGGTATGTTGTAAGTTGGGGTAGATGGGAAAGGGGAGGGGAAGGGAGGAAAGGAGGAAGGGGAAATTGGTTGGTTTGTAAAATAGATTAAAAAATGTTATTTAAATAAAAAAGAAAGTCAAGGTAGGTAGGGAGAGAGAGAGAGAGAAAGAGAGAGAGAGAGAGAGAGAGAGAGAGAGAGAAATAGACAGACAGACAGACAGATAGATAACTCACTGGGGAAAAAAGACTGGCACCCAGGACTTTGGTAAAATGAAACTAAGATGCAAAGAAAAGCATTCAGCCCTATGTACTCTTTTCTGGCAGGGAGATTAAAACTTAAAACACTACACTTTATGGGGCCTGAAACCAGGGGATCCTGTATACTGGAAAACCTGTAAATTGGAGCAATTTAGCAAGGCTGGGCCAATTTGTTCTGATGTGTTTATTTTGTTGCTCTTCAGTTCAAGAGCAAATACCCTCAGTCATACCCTCTGAGCCCTGTGAACAGTAGCAGGCAGCATAGACTCTGAGCCTTGTGAACACTAACAGGCAGCATAGATGCTGAGCCTTGTGAACAGCAGCAGACAGCATAGATTCAAGCCAGCATTTGAGGGGAGCCCTCTAAGGAGAAAGCACTACAGTTTCCAAAAGTACTATTCTGTGTTCTGTGTTTGGAAGAAGGTCAAACAGCAGGTGTGAATTAATTTTTGTACTTATCTTACTTGTGTATTATTTTGAGTTGGCAAAGTTTCACTAAAAATTGCAGTTATCTTTATACCTAGCTTGGCTATCTTTTGAGAATTGAGGCCATTTGGATTAGAGAGAAATGACAGAGTAAACAGACTCCCAGTAACCAGTCATAGTGATAGCTAAAGAGAAGAATATGATCAAATGAAAGAGGTGTGAGGATGAATAGGTAGTTCAGTGATTAAGAGCACCGATTGCTCTCTCAGAACACCCACATGGCAATTCGGAATCATCTGCAACTCCAGCTCCAGGGGATCTAACCCTCTGTGCCTGGCATGATTATCAGACCTACATGCAGACGAGCATCCATACACAAATTTTTAGAAGAAAGGGAGGTAATGAGCAACACCATGACTGACAAGGAGATAAAGTAAAGTAGGTGGAAGCAAGGTGGTGAGAGATAAAAGAAAATATATAATTCAAAGTTCCCAAGGACAAAGGTGCTGGAAGTCTGTTCTCTTTTCTTTGCAGGGTTCCATAAACTCACAGGTATAACCTGATAGACCCTATAGGTGTTGAATTTTACATGACCTCTTACATGGGATTCCTCTCTTCTTAACTGTGATCAATACCATGGTAGATAGCTATAGTGGCAAGCTGGTAAAGAAAAGGTTCGCATATTTGCTAAACTGGTTAGGAAAACTTTGTTTAGAAGTTCCACAATAGAGAAGATAGACAAAGTTCAGCACTAAATTGACAATGGCAGCTAGACTTTATAACCCATATCCAGAATAAGAGTTTTTTAATTACTGTGAAGGCACCAAGAACAAAGAGAGTCTCACTCAGTTGCTCTTACATGAATCAAGATGGGGTGATCTGCTATGAAGATGGGAAATGAAATATGAAGGAAGAGTGATCCTCACCTAATAGATTGCAACTGAGCTAAAGCCCAGTTCCAAGCATAAGGGGATCCCAAACCAGTTCAGTTAAAGTTTGGCCAAGAAGGGTCATTGTAAGTACAAATATCAACCTTGTGAAAGTCACCCATTCCACATCAGTCACAGGTGAAATATTTGATTAAAAATTGCAGGCAAAACTGTCTTTCTTCCAACAATATTCTTAGGGTTAACTTACTATGCGTACCATGTAATGCACTAGCTCGATGTACAATGTACAAATATTCTTTTGTTTTCCTTCAGTGTCCCCAAATGAATAGATGTTTAACATTAATACTGAGTAAACATCCTTTTCCTTATTCTTATTTTCTCTGCCTCTTCATGTGTAATTAGTATTCTAGAAGTAACTTAAAGCAACAAGGATCCATTTCATGTCTGCCGTGGCTAACACTAATTAAAATGCTCATCAGTTTAGCATTCTAGATCCTTCTGTTTACAAATTTCCTAATTGGATATTAGAACACATAATCCCAGAGAAAGGAATACAACTTACAAAATCTATTTATATAAAGATTCCCCCAAGAGTATACAAATTAAATAAATGTTCTCAACTTTTCAGTGCATTATCATATATTTAGCTAAACCACAAAATAACCTCAGCAGATATCACATGCCAGGAACTGAGCACTGGGGAGAAGTGACTATTTGCTAGAGAGGGCCAACCACTGTGGTCCTGTATATCCACCAACTAGCTCCTTGCATTTCAGCAAAGGTATGGATAATTCTTTGTAGTCTACCAGGAAAAGGAGGAGTCTATTCTTCATACCTAGTCTGAGTTTGCTGTGAGATAATGCTCTTGTACACTGTAAAGATTTGTCACTCATATTAGTTTAATAAAATGCCAATTGGTCAAGTCAGGCAGGAAGTGTAGGTGGTGCAACTAGGGTAGGTGAATTCTGGCAGGAGGAAAGGCAGAGAGTCAGTCACCAAACACAGAGGAAGCATACTGAGGATGCTTTACTGAGAAAAGGTACCAAGCCACATAGTTAAGCATGGACAAGAATTATAGGATAATTTAAGTTGTAAGATCTAGTTAATAAAAAGCTTGAGCTTATAGGCCAGTTTATAAACCTGTAAACCTCTGTATCTTTCTTTGGGACTGAATGGCTACAGGACCAGACAGGCAGAAACCTCCATCTACATGATTTAATGTCTTCCCCTGTGCTAGTCATCTTCCAAGTCGTAGCCTCGAGTTTTCCAGAATTTTCTCTCATACTTTTGCTACTTTGAGAAAACCACACAAGAGAGGTTGGTGTGCTTTTGAAGAGAGCAGGTAAAGAGAGATAAACTGAGTCAGCCCAGGCCTCAGCAAACCCAACTGGTGACTTTAATTTCACAAGGTACAGAAAAAGAGACCATAGGAAGAATTGCCCAAACCAACAGATCATATTGCTGGAGAACCAGGAAATAGAAAATAGCTGTAAGTCAAAGAATTTTGTCTGGCTGACTCCCGACCAGCGGAATAAACAGCCAGACTCAGGATTCTTCTCGGATCACGCTTTATTGGAGAGCACTCGGTTGAGGAAAAACGGGAGGCGAGAGAGAGAGCGGCGAGAGAGAGAGGCAAGAGAAAGAGGCGAGAGAGAGCAGCGAGAGAGAGAGAGAGAGAGGTCTAAAATGGTAGCTGCTTATATAGGGAGATGTGATGTGACTCACGCCTTGATTGGCTGCTATGTCCCGCTGGCACCAGAGCCCTCGGGATTGGTTAGGGACACCTAGGTTATTGCACATGCGGGAAGCGCCTGGACGCTCAGTCTAGAAGCATTGCCAAATATGGAATTGTTTACCTCCAAACTGCAAGGATGCAAGCGTGCCTATGGCTCCCTACAGTTCCCCCTTTTAGTTTAAATTCCAAGGCAGCAGGTAAGATTAGAGGTCTGATCTCTGTTAAAATGTAGGACATATGTACCATCACTCATCCAGGCGTCCTCCGCCCAGAGGGTAACAGACCCGTCTGGTGCCTTTTACACAGAGATGGGAACTAGGGCACCTACCCATATGCACTCAGACTTGCTCTTCTTGTGACCAGCATTATCTGGCCACAAGTGCAGTGCTCGAGCCTTACACCCTGTGCCCAGAGACCTTCCGTTTTGCCACATACCTTTCCCAGTGCAATGGGTCTGGAAGTCCCTTGGGGTGCAAAGGCTATGTGAAACAAGGCTAGGTGCTCTTTAAGGCAGAAAGCCATATCTGGGGTGAGGATCCACACTCCAAAGCGGCCAATGCTTGAGAAATTATAACCTTGTCCCTCCTGGTTTGGGCTCGCAGGTGGCAGACCAACCAAAGGCAGAGTATGCATCCTCCCAGACAGCAAGCCAACTTCCACCATATAAGGGAGGTCAAGCTACTTATTGGTGGTAAAAAATCTAGGAAAGACCCATGCATTATGCCGGACAGGCATCGGTTTTGGGAATGCTGACAGGATCCCCCATCTCTGCTCCGTCATCCCCTGCCTCCACAGCGTCAGGGGCAGCAGCAGTGCCATCCTCCAGAGGGCCAGGCTCCTCCCCAGCACCCGCGGTGGCACCTCCACTGACGGGCCTCACCAGCCGGGCCGGGACCCAGCGAGGCGCTTCTTGACCCTGCGGAAAAAACACAAACAGCTCCCCTGGATCTCGTTACAACCAGATCCGGTCCATACCATTTGTTATTTTCTGAATCATCCAATATTAAGAAATTTTTAAATGTAAAGAGTGCAAGGAAGACTCTCTCCCTGGGGGAGGCAGCCTCTGCTATTCCCCCTTTTTGTTTTTGAAGGATCTCTTTAAGGCTTTTATTAGCCCTTTCCACAATGCCTTGACCTTGTGGATTATAAGGCAGTCCCAATGTGTGTGCCACTTGCAATTGTGAGCAAAAACCACGAAAGCCATGGGACGTGTAGGCTGGACCATTGTCCATTTTTAGTCT
>PVIU01030904.1:0-15511 GCA_004026605.1 Ondatra zibethicus | reverse complement strand
TGTGTGCTGTCCCCACATACGCCTGTCCAGAGCAAATCATGAGGTACTGAGTAAGTTACTTATTTAAACAAATGAAATATTGCCTCCTATGAACTTGCCAAATTAAATCAGGAACACGTGGACATATGGGTATATCAAAACCACACCAGATAGCCCAGGCCCACCACAAACATTCTAAAACCAACAGATCAATGAGCGATGTGATTCCTCTTACACGAGCGATAGAGATAAAGGGAGGTGTGTTAGTCTGGGTTCTCCAAAGGAGCATAACTGAATTACTAGAGTGAGTGAGTGAGTGAGTGTATGTGTGTGTATGTGTGCATGTGTGTGTGTGTGTATGTGTATATGAGCCTGTGTGTATCTGTGGTGTGTGCCTGTGTGGGTATGTGCTTAGGTGTGTGTATGTGTCTGTGTGTATCTGGTGTGTGTAACTGTGTGTGTGAGGGGTGTGTGAGTGTGTGTGTATTAAAGGAGATTCACTAGAGTCATGTACAGGATGTAGCTGTGGTCCAGGTAGTCACAAATAACTATTTCCCAATAGAAAGTCAAGGAGCTGTTAAGTCTATGAAACTGGATGTCTCAGAAGCCCCAGTGTGGTGCAGGAGTCCCAGGGGAGTCCTAGAGGGCTGGTCTTCAGTCTACACTGGAATCCTGAAGGAGTAGGTTCTCATCCCAGTGAAGTAGTGCGTCAGCAACAGAAGAGATGATCCTGCCAGTGAGAGTGAAGGTAAAAAGCAACAGCTTTCATGTCCTTTCACGTGGTGGCCACCAGACGGTGTGGCCCATTCCAAATGATGCAGTGAAGAAGATGCCTCACAGGCGTGCCCTGCTGTTTGGGCTTTAGTTGACTGCAGACATAGCCAGGTTGACAAGCAAGATTAGCCGTTACAGAAAGGAACCCTGGGGACAACCATCTACCAACCATCATCAGGCCCTCTGCGCACACAGCACGGGTGTGACTCTGTCCCCTGGCCATGGTAGTCACCCACTTGACTTGCTATTGTCCATCAGGACCCAGGAAGCCTGGAACCAGCCTCCTCCTTGAACCTGTGCTGGCCTTTGGCATCTGGTGCCACAGCATGTCTATGACCACGTTGTTATGTCAAGATTGTGACCCGTGGGGACTCTGCTTCTTCAGCAGCTCTCCGATCTTGTCTTTAATACGGCACCCCTGAACCTTGTTCTGTAACAAAGCATTTGTGCTAGTGTTAGCTGTGACCTGAGAGTTAATATGTGATCGCCAGTGGCTGCGAATACCAAGTAAAATCCTTAGGACTTGGTCAATTGAAGCCAATGGAATAGACCTAGCTTGTGAATTTATGATTTTTGATAAACTTTGACATTGTGGAGAGACATTAATACATCCATCTAGCTTCTGGACAGTTCACCCACAGCAGTTAATGCAGCTGGCAGGGTTCCATCCATTGAAGAAGGAAGCCAGGGAGTAAACACACTACTGGCAAAAATAATTGGCAATACATGAAGATTTCTTTTGTTTTTTTTCAAGTCAAACCATTTGGTGATGAAGATAAAATTGAAACCCTACCAAAGTCACATAATCAGACTTGGAGCATGCAGCTCTTTCCTAATGCCTGACTCACACTGTGGTGTAATCCAACAACCGTTCATAGTAACACTTGTCTCGGGTGCTGGGTGGAGGCGGGAAGGCATCCTGCCCTCACTGTGGAGGCTTGCAGCTCTTAAGGAATTGGTTGGCAAAAGAAGTAGACCAAGGAGCAGGACGAGAAGCAAGCCTCAGCACAGGCCTAGGGCTTCATATGTAAGGTGGCCTATCACCAGGCCTAGAGCAGGCAGCTGAGGCAGGAGGATAACTGTGGGCTGAAGGCTAGCCTGGGCTAAACAATGAATTCAAGATGGGATTGGACTACATAGCAATACTTTGTACATGCGCACATGCACACACATGAAAGAGAGGGAAGGACTCTGTAGAGTTATATTCTGCTGAGCTGAGAAATTATTTTAATAGGCAAGAAGAACAGCTAGACTTGGTGATGGTGATGCATACCAGCACTTGGGAGGCAGAGGCAGGCAGATCTCTGTGAGTTCAAGGCCAGCCTGGGCTACAGAGCAAGTTCCAGGACAGCCAGGACTACACTACACATCCCAATATGTAGGAGGCAGAGAATGGTGATCCCTAGGGCAAGCTAGCTAAACTAGTCAGCTGGGGGCCTCATCAAGAGACCTTGCCTCAGTATACAAGTGGAGAATGATCCAGCATCACCTTCCTCACATATGCCCACGCCAGTGCACCCCACACACACTTTAGCACATGTGTGCACATATTCACACCTCTCTCTCTCTTTCTCTCTCTTTCTCTCGACACACACACACACACACACACACACAATTCTGGAGAGCAATAAATCCTTACTGTGAACCCACAAAATTTAAAGATAACTTAAAATGGATGGCTCTAGATCAAACTATTAAAAAACCCAGAAAGTGGATCATAGCAACAGAGATGTGTAACCAGACACAAAGCATTGTTCAGGGTTTCACAAAATGATGTGGGATTCCCCTCTGTATGGTGTGAATTTGTTTTATTACCATTGGTTAATAAAGAAGCTGTTTTGGCCAATGGTTTAGCAGAGTAAAGCCAGGCAGGAAATCCAAACAGAGATATAGAGAGAAAGTAGGAGGAGTCGGAGAGATGCCATTTGGCTGCCAAAGGAGACAGATGCCAGAAACTTACCAGCAGGCGACAGCCTTCCGGGAACCACCTTCTCCATCTGTCCTGGCTGCACTCTCGGCACTTCTAGAGACAAGCTGGCATAACCTCTGTCATTCAGGATCCCAAATAATCACACAGAAACTATATTAATTGCAGCACTGTTTGGTTGATGACTCAGTGCTATTTCTACCTAGCTCTTATATCTTAAATTAACCTATTTCTGTGAGTTCAAGACCAGCCTGGTCTACATATAGGGATACAAGGTTCACATGCTCACAGGTAAACACTGAAGAAACCAGGAATTATAATCATGAAGGGTATCTCCTCAATGGAGGAAATAAACTTCTGTTTTCCACCGAGAAAGCTGGGAGGAGATGTTGTTAATTACCCAGTAACCTTTGCAATCTGTAGAGACGGACCTCACCCAAATACCCCAGAACATTATCCTAGACTTTAACCTCACTAAACCTTTACCTTAAGCTCCCAGTCAATAGAACCCATCCTTAGGGGAGATGTCACATGTAGTTCATAGCCTGCTGACCTCTACACGATCTCCAGGTGCCAGGCCCTCAAGCTATAGAACCCACCCTCATGGTCACACGTACCTTCATTGACAGCCAAAGTTAAATCTTGAGTTTTAGTTACTATGCCTTAGGGATCCATGAAACACAAATGCCTCTGATCTGCAAGCCCCTTGCCCAAGGACAGACAGTTCCTGAAATGCTGGATGCTATTATTTACGGGGGATAACAAGTCACATGTTTTCACTCCCCTAAACAAGTTTGTTTGCACTGAACGTGTTCATCACATGTGGGCGGGAGGTAGGAAATGTGTCAGGATGTATTATTGCCCCTGATTGGACCTGATGGGAAATACTGAAGCCTCTGTAAACCCTGATTTGGGGCCATCATCTGGAAACCTAGAGGTGGACATGGCCAGAGCCTGCCCACCTGGCCAGTATTTAATAAAGCTTGCTTCAAATGTGGTTTTAAACTGTGGTATTACTCTTATTTTCGACTGGTGGGATTAGTGTTTGGTAAGGGAGTTTCAGTGTAATTACACCTTAAGCTTTATTGTGCACTGGAACTGGATGATTGCTGCCTGAAAATTTTCTTCCAAATCGTACTGTGTTTAAACATGCTTACAATGAACTGCCTGGCATCAGACTCTCTAACAGTGGTTCTCAACCTGTGGGTCATGACCCTGTCGGGCATCAAGTGATCCTTTCATGGGGGCTGCTCAAGACCATCAGAACACATAGATATTTACTACAATTCATAACAGTAGGAAAACTATTGTCATGAAGTAGCAACAAAAATAACCTGTGGTTGGGGGGTCTCCACAACACGTGTGACTGGATTAGGGGCTGCAGCATTAGGAAGGTGGAGACCCATTGCTCTGGAAGTTTGATCCAGACCAGCTATGTCAGGCTAAACTTGAGTTTTCATTCTCATGTCTTCACAGTTCGTTTCCCCGCCAGTTGTGACATGTGCAGGGAATCCTCACCCCCACCCCATGTGCATAGCAAGTTCTAGAAGAGCCAGGACAGAAACCTGTCTCAAATAGCTTAAAAAAAAAGGAAAGTGATATAAAAAAAGAAAGAACCTAAGGTACACACCAAAACTAAAGTAAAGGCAGTGTCTCCCCACAGGAAATCTCAGCACCGAGAGAGAGAAATGCCTATTGACAAAATGATGTAGAGAAACGTTACAGCTACAGAAAACCAGCAGCCTCTGCCCCTGTAACTAGGAATATAAATGAGTTTGCCATATGGACTCTACTAGTGTCTTGAACATGGAAGCAGTAACAGTCTTGGTGACACCCAGCAGAAAAGCTAACCTTTCACCTATGATCCTATCTGCGACTGTGACATTGTCACAGAGCGTTGCTAGCCCATCTCAGACAAAACGTCATGGAGCTGTCCGTCAGGGAGCCTCTGCCACGCCCTCATATACTAACCCTGGGGGCACCATCACTGTCCCATCCACTGGCAATCCACTGGGCTCACAGATAGCATGACCAATGCCTCCCCACATATAGACAGACTAGCTGCCTGCAGCATGGATGCACACCTCTGCCAAGGCACGTTAACTAGATCCTCAGCAAAGCAGAAACATAGAGATGCAATGTCTCAGACATTAATGAAGGTTTCTAGTGCTGTGATAAACACCATGACCAAAAGCAACTTGGAGAGGAGAGGGTTTATTTCAGTTCATAGTCTACATCACAGTTCATCACTGAGGGAAGCCAGGGCAGGAGCCAGGAGGCAGGAACTAAGTAGAGACCATGGAGAAGTGCAGCTTACTGCCTCATCCTCTATGGATTGCTGTATCTGCTTTCTTACACAACCCAGGCAGGACCACCACAGTGAGCTGAGCCCTTCCACATCAACCATCAATCAAGAAATCACCCACAGGTTTGCCTACAAGACAATTTAGTTAGGGGCATTTTCTCAGTTGAGGTTCCCTCTTTCCAAATGACTCTAGCTTATATAAAGTTGACACAAAACTAGTCAGCACACCAATCATGGTGGCTCATACCCTATCATCCCAGAACTTGAAGAGTAAAAGCAGGAGAATTTTTATTAGTTCAAGGCTAGCCTGGGCCACTGTGTGATACCTAGTCTCAAAATAAACAAAGAAAAAAAAAGAAAGAAATATGAAAGAGCTATGATATCTAATGGACATGTTATAAAAAGAAAACGGTATATAACATTTACAAGTTTTCTGTTTTGGGTTTATTTTATGTGTGTGTATACATGTTTGCCTGCATGTATGCATGTGTACCATGAGCGTGCAGTGCCTACGGAGGCCAGAAGAGGGTGCTGCCTTGTTCATGGTGTCTCTTCATAGATGTAAAGGATTAAGTAAAATGCTGTGGATCCCCAAGTAGCTGCAGCGGCAGAAATGTTGGAGGTACCCAAGGGGCGGCAGTGGGGAGTGGGTCCCGAGAGCAGCCAGCCCCAGGCAGGGATGGTGCAGTTTCCCAAGTGGCTGTAATGAGCATGCCACAGGTCTCCAAAGGTGGCTGGTCCTGGGCAGGGAGCCACATGGTGTGCAAGAGACAGACGGATAGGCATGCCATGCAGAGTGAGGTTGGATGTTTATTTAGTGGGTTATGGAGGGGAAAGGGGAGAAGGGCAGAGAGAGAGACAGACAGACAGAGTCAGAGAGAGAAACAGAGAAGGGGGAAGTGGGGGGAGACAGAAGCTGCCTCTTTGAGAGGGAGACAGAAAAGGAAGAGACTAGGGCTGCCAACAGAAAGGAAGATCTGCCTGCCTCAGCAGATGGGGGGTGGGGGAGTGGGTTGTCTCTTAAAGGTACAGGACAGATCATTACAATAGAAAAGTAACTAAGACAGAAATATTGAAAACTGTGAATGGCTACCACATCCTAAGCCAAACACTGGGATACAGCATTGGAATCATACCTTGGGGCACAGTGCTTTGACTGTTATAAACTCAAAGTGTTTAAATCTGATGTATGCTATAGTAGTTTGAGTAAGAATGGACCTCAGAGGCTCATAGATTTGGATACTTGGTTACCAGAGAGTGGCATTATTTGAAAAGATTAGGAGGTGTGACTGTGTTTGAGGACCTGTGTCACTGGGGGTGGGCTTTGTTTGAGGTTTCAGAAGCCCATGCTAAATCTAAACTTTCTCTCTTCCTGCTGCACGTGGTTCCAGATGTAGCACTCTCAGCTCTTTCTTTACCACATGTCTGCCTGCATACTGCCTTGTTTCCTGTCATGCTGATAATGGACTAAACCTCTGAAACTGTACGTAAGCCCCAATTAAAAGTTTTCTTTATAAGAGTTGCCATGGTCATGGTGTCTCTTCACAGCAGTAGAGCACTGACTAAGACAGAAGTTGGTACCAAGAAGTAGGGTGTTGCTGTGACAACTTGATCATGTTGCTTGTTGGAGGAATACAGATTTTGGATTAGGAAAGCAGTTGAACACATTAAGTAGGGCTTAATGTGCCACACTATAGGAGCCTGGATGACAGTACTGAGGACAATTTGATCTGGGGGAACCCAGATCAAGAAGTTTCTGAAGGGAAGAATATTCCTAAGTGGCCTAGAGACTGTTCTTGTGATATTTTAACAAAGAATGTAGCTGCTTTTTGCCCTTGTCCCCCCCCCCCTCCAAAAAAATCTGCTCGAGGTTAAATCAAAGAGTTGTAGATTGTGGTCTTGGCAGAGGAGATTTCAAGACAGCTTAGTACTGACTGTTACTAGAGACGAGTGATTTGGTTACTAGTGGTCACTCTTATGTAGGTCTACAATGAAAAGGAGCAAGTGGACAAAGAAAAAATTAGAAAACATACAGTTTGAGGGAAAAAAGATAACACCAGGAAATGTAATGGAACTAAGTCCAGTGCTCAAGGAGACAAATATTTAAAGAAAAGCCTGATGCTAAATGGAATAAAAGGGAAGGGTGGCTTCTGGGCAAGACCCCACCCAGCTAATTTGTGAAAAGAAATTAAAGAAAAGTTTAAGCAGTAAAGGAAACTGTAAACAACAGAAAGCTGATATAGATGTAATTGAAGAGGGGGCATGTTCCAGTCCCAGCAAGTAGCAGAACTTGGCAGGTTCAGCCATATGGTCTGGTTTAGAGTCTCTAGGATACAAGACAGGGGTTGTGGAATATCCCTCTGCAGCTAAGAAAAGCTGTTGAGGCAAGGCATGTGTCAGGGGTGTCCCTGCATGGAGGTCAAGAGAGACCATTGTGTGCATGGTGAAAGTGAAGCGTGGATTGCACTGGAGACACCCATGATGTTGAAGATGCCATTGTTGCAGGATATCTACCAAGGACAGTCGATAACAGGGTATGAAACCAGCCCAAGAGAGAGAAGCATGTTGCAGTCAACAAACCTGAAAGAAGTTGGAGTTCTGAAGAGCACTTTGATATCAGACATGACATGCAGAATTTGGAGTTTGGCCTGCTTACAGTTTTAGAGGTGTCGTCCATTAATATGATGGAAGCATGGAAGCATGCAGGTAGATGGTGCTGGAGAAAGAGCTGAGAGTTTTCATTCTTGCTTTGGTTCAGTATTTCCTCACTTCTGTGCCACTGTATATTGGAAATATGTGATCTGTAACAGGGCCCCAGACCTTAGTATAGATCCCCAAGCCTTCGCATAACTGACTCCTTGAGGGAAGTGATATTCAGGTTGTAAAACTCAGCACATAGACAGCACCACTTAACAACAATGAAAACAAAGACCTAATCCATCAAAGCTCCTAGTTCTAGGCAAGTCTCTAAATGTACTAGCCTTGGTTTTTGGCTTCCGTAGTTCCTCTTATGGCTAACTGTTCTTGTTCATGGAAGTATGTCAACCCAGAACATGTTTTTTGTGCTTAAAGTGCACCCCGAGAAAGGCTCGGGGCTTTACTGGGATCCTGAACACCCAGTGTAGTCGCATTATAGATAGACAATAAAGGTTGTCTTGGTTTAAACCATATCCAAGCAGTCTTCTCTGGTGAATACTCCACATGAATTACTTTTTTATTTTGATTTTATGGGGGGGGTTTATAACTATACATTGCCTTGATTCTCAGAAGAGTGATGTGGGATTTTCTCTGTATGCTGTGATTATCATTAATGAATAAAGAAACTGCTTTGGATCTATAGCAGGGCAGAACTTAGCTAGGTGGGGAAAACTAAGCTGAATGCTGGGAGAAAGAAGGATGGAGTCAGAGAAACGCCATGTAGCCCAGCCAGAGACAGATGCTGGAACTTTAGCCGGTAAGCCACAGCCACGTGGCAACACGCAGATTAATAGAAATGGGTTAAATTAATATGTGAGAGTTAGCCAATAAGAAGCTAAAGAAATGAGCCAAGCAGTGGTTTAAATAATACAATTTCTGTGTGATTATTTCAGGAGTCTGGACAGCCAGGAACCAACAAGCAGCCTCCTCCTACAGAAGAGACTTCGAACTTGGACTTTTAAACAGTGTTGAGACTGTTATAGATTATGGGGAATTTTGGAGCTGGATTCGATGCATTTTTGCATTATGGTGTGGTAAACCTCTTGTGGCCATGGAGTGGAATGTGGTAGTTTGAATAGAAATGACCCCTATAGACTGAAAGATTTGAATGTTTGGTTACAAGGGAGTAGCACTATTTGAAAGGATTAGGTAGTGTGGCCTTGTTGGAGGAAGTGTGTCAATGGGGGTAGGTTTGAGGTTTCAGAAGCCCATGACAAACCCAGACTCTGTCTTTTCCTGCTGCCTGAAGATTCAGATATAGAACTCTCAAGTCTTTTGCAAGCACCATGTTTGCCATGTTCCCTACCGTGCTAATGTTAGTACATTAGTACGTCAACAGTTTTGCAATGAATGAAAAAAACTTACCTTACTCATACTCAGGCACTGTCTTATGAGGACTTGCTTAAAGTCTGGTCTGGGAGAATTCCAGAATTCCTGTGCATTGACACACATGGGCGCTGTCATTGGAACAAACTGGGGGAGCTCAACATGTATGTAAAGCAAACATAGTGTTCAGTTATGTTCAGTGGTGTTGCAGCAGGAGGAGGACGAGACGTCCATGGCCATCATCTGGCCTCGCGTGTTTGAGGCCAGGCTGGGTTACAGGACTCTCTGCCACGATTTTAAAAAGAGAGACTGGTTGGTATACCCTGAGCAGTACAGTCTGGTCCCATCTAAAAAAGAACATTGGGTTGGGCATGGTGGTGCATGACTTCAATCCCAGCACTCAAGAGACAGAGGCAGTTAAATCTCTGTGAGGTCTTTGGTCTACATGGCAGGTTCCAGACCAGCCAGGGCTACATCGTGAGAGAGACTTTTCTCAAAACGAGACAGAAACATAAACACAAACACTAAACATTATTCTTATCACTAGCACTTATGTTTTGATCTTACTTAAACTGCAAAGCTTCTAGACTGTGTTGTAAAAAGAGCAATGTTGGTTGCTCCCGCTCTCAGGCACCAGGAGGCAGACTGGGAAAAGCCGGGCCCTGTGCTGCGTCACCTTATACTACATTGGACAGTTGCTCCCAGGCTTGGCTTTGTCCTACGTGACTTCATTTTTGTGACACCAGTTAGCTCCATTGTGAGTGCAAACTCCCAGGAAGAATGATTCCACGTGTCCTTTGTGCTGCTAAACGTTAGTACCGCTAACACGGTAGTTAGCTACCACTCTCTGCCTACAACAAACGGAGCAGGAATGGAGGCACCTTGAGGACAGACTGATGAACAACTTTTCTTACAAATAAGATATGGCCAGCCATGAACTTGTCAATTAAACCAGATCACATCAGAACTAAACAGACTCATGAACTTATTCAACACATCTTGATCACATAAAACAAGGGACTGCGGTGCCCAGCACCCCAGGCTTAGACCACTGGTGCAGGACCACAGGACCCTCAGGGGCAAACCCATGACTCTGTCACTAGGGTTTCAGCTTAGCATGACACCTACGTTCACACATTTGCCATTTGTCTGGATCCAGTGAACCTGCCCCGTGGTCTGAGGTCCTCATGCCTGAAGAGCTCTGACAGGGTTGTGGCCACTCTCCATCAGCTCTCCCATCTTGCTTTCAACATGGCACCTTTGAGTCTCTCACCCCTTTACCCTCTTTCTCACCATTCTGTACGTATCATCGTATGACATGAAGTGTGACCTGAGACTTGATGCCAGTCGTTGAGACTGGAATAAAAACCCAGGCATGGAAGCAGAGTGGGGGTGGCACACATCTTCAATCCCAGCACTCAGGAGGCAGAGGCAGGCAGGTCTCTGAGTTCGAGGCCAGTCTGGTGTACAGCGTGAGTTCCAGGACAGCCTGGGATACACAGAGAAACCCTGTCTCAAAAAAACCCCAACCAAACCAACCAAGCAAACAAAACCAGCAACAACAAAATATAAAAATAGGGCTGGAGAGATGGCTCAGAGGTTAAGGACGCTGACTGTTCTTCCAGAGGTCCTGAGTTCAATTCCCAGCAACCACATGGTGGCTCACAACCATCTACAATGAGACCTGGTGCCCTCTTCTGGCCTGCAGTCATACATGGAGGCAGCACACTGTATTGTATACATAATAAATAAAATCTTTTAAAAAAAAACATAAAAATAGTCATGGTGGCTCATCCTTGTGATGACAGCATTTGCGAGGCTGAGGCAGGAGGATTGCTCTGTATTCAAGGCCATCCTGGGCTATGTGTGAGTTACAGGCCAGATTGATCTCCAGAGTGGGACTTTATCTCAGAAACAACAAACTGGAATAAAAGAATCGACTATGAATGCGGCATGAAGCCAGTGGTGCCTGGTGAATTAAAAGTGATGAAGCCAACATTGTCTGTGATTTTTCCATTATTCTAGAAACTCTAGCAATGTGGAAAAATACAAATATTCCAGGGAGGGAGGAGAAAGAGAGAGAAAGGGAGACAGAGAGAGTCTGATGACTTGGGACTGGTATCCAAACAATTTCTTTTCTTCCAGCTTGACAGTAAATCACACAGGAAGGCATGCCTCTGTTCCTAACTGTTCCTGAGAAAATGTTGTTCAGATTTCTTTCTTTTTACCTATCTATGACTAGCAAATCCTTTGTTTTCCAATGATATTAAATTCTACCTCTGGTACTTCCTTATATATCTAGTTTTAAAAGGCAGACACAGAGAGAAAGCCAGGCATTTTTATGCCCGTGAAATTCAATTTTTAAAATTCTCAGGCTTTCCAGACCAAAGAATTCTACCAGTTGAAATAAAAATCTTACCTACCCAACCAAAATTTAGAAAGTTGAATTCCATCCTTTCAATGTTTTAAATGTTGTGACTGCTGACCTTTCCTGAAAGGTCAATTCAACCCACTCGAGTGGAGGGAAACACAAGGCTAGATTGTTCTTATGTACAAATGTGTTATTTAACTCTTAAACTAAGTGCACGATTCTTAAAAGCACAAACACAAAATATGAGCCATCCGGGTCTTCACAAGGCTTGTTGTGCCCAGAACTTCTTCTGAGCAATAAAATTCAATTCTAGTCTAACAAGTTTGAGATTAGCTTGGGCTTCTATAATGGCCCACACTGTTCAACCTTAGGGGGAAATTATTACTTAACTATTTAATCTCTGTCCCTCAGAGAACTTCAAACAATTACCAAAGATGGTGCGTGTTCTTGCATTAGGGCTCTAGATACGATGACTGCCGATCACATGAGCAACTCTCCATCACTTTGACAGAGTCACCGAATCCTGCAGGAGGAGGGTTCCCACCCACACCATGTAGACGCTAGCCATATGGGATTTGCATGGTCTAAGAAACTGCAGATTTCTAGCACTTGAGAGATGGAGGCAGGAGGACCAAGGAGTTCGAGGTTATCCTTGGCTACACAGCAAGTTCAAGATCATCTTAGGATATGTGAGCTCCTCTTTTTCTTTTGTCAAATGCCTCTACCACCAATTCTTACTCTAGAATTGAAGATGTCATTGAACTTCTGATCCTCCTGCCTTTACCTCCCAGCCTTTGGCATTACACATTACAGGTCTGTGTCACCGTGACTATTGTGTGTGGTGCCAGGAATTAAACTTGAATTTTTTTTCAGGTAAGCCAACCACTCATGTTCCGGGACCTTCCTCTTCCTCAATTCCCTTTCGTTCTAGACTCTTTATTCATCGGGTATCAAGTTTTGACCTCCGTCCCATTTCCCTCTCAGAACTGTGTAACCAATCACAAGACTGAGCCAAGAACAGAGTGGGAGAGAAGTCACTTACCAATATCTCAATCTTCAGGGCTTGGGCAGTTATAGACACAGTAAAATAAATGAGAAAATAGAGGTAGGTGTGGTTGCTCACATCTATAAGGGCAGCACTGGGAGGATTAGTCTGAAGCCAGCTTGGGCTGCACAGTGAGACTCTTTCTAAACAACAGGAGTTGGGGGGCACTTTGGAGAGAAAAGCAGGGATTCCCCCAGAATTCCTGCACAACCTCTTCTGGTTCTGTGAACTGAAGTCCCCTGAAGAGCACAAACTTGCATCTGTGCAGGGAATTCAGCCAAGTGGGTGACTAGAGGGTGCCCTAGTGTCTGAGAATTGAAATGTCACAGACAGATAAAATTGTCCTGGGTTGTCATTGTCCATAGCAGTTTACCAGCAACATCCTTTGACATTCCAGGAACATGTTTGGAATGCATTCCTGGCAATTAATGCACTTCGCCTACTCCAGAGCTAAGAATGTCACCAGACAGCCTCTGGAACCTACAGCAACAGTCCCCTGCTTGGCTGTGAGCTACCTAGCTGATGTCCCCAACAGTGTACTCAGTAAATGAACTGATCTGTGTTTTGTTTCCTTCTGTGACTATAAAAGTTCTGATAACCACTCCCATGGTGGATAGTGTCATTTGGGGTAGCCTGAGCCTGTGTTCTGGGGCCATAGTCAGTCATAATTGGCTCATCGTAAACCATCTTCTATTCTTTCTGGGGCAAAAGCTGTGTTTTACAGTGACCTCTTTTATGGTTCTTCCTGGTTATCATGGCAGTTGTCAACTGTTATGGAGCTGAGAGGAGTGTGTGTAAGCAAATGGATGGGATCATAACGAAGCTTAGAGGTTTCACTCTGGCAGACCTCTGCACTCCAACAGGTTTGGGCTAGCGCCCTGAAGAGCAACTTCTAGCCTTCAATCATCCCATGCTCCAAGGTAAACAGGGTTAGGGCAGGGCAGAATTTCTATGAGGTTGTGTAGGCAACTGATAGGTATTTTCGAAACCCTGATAGTATGTTTCTCCGCCCTTGCTATAAGCCAGATCAAGCTGAATTAAAAGCCTAGGATGAACCAAGCACTCTCAGGTGACCTTCCCAGCCCCACCACCACCCTAGAGATAAAGTAGGGAAGGGAGGAGAAATCATGAGGCAGGGCTAGGTCCAGAAGCTTAAATACCCTATAGGCACAGTCTAGAGCTTTGGGGGAGGAGCCTGGACTTTTGGTGGTCTTTCTGCGGGGACAAGGTTTGGAGAGGAAGGAGTGAGGCGGAGGCAGAGCTTCCAACTGAACAGCAACATTTGTAGGGAAATGATTAGGGTAAGGCTCGTGGAGAGCAGTGTTGGCTCCTCCCACTGAGAGCAGTGTTGGCTCCTCCCACTGAGAGCATGCTCACACCCTACACATCCATTTTAGACCTCAGGACAATCCCTGGAAAGAGGATGTAACATTTCCATTCACACAAAAGAAAGTGAAGACTCATAAAAGTGATTTCCCCCAAGCTATACAGCCTCCAGCAGCAGGAGTGGCTTTGCCTAGGTCTGCAGGAGCCCTAAGACCCCAGGGAAGATGGCTTCTCCTGCCACAAGCAAACAGGCAGCTTCTTTCCTCCCCTGGGCCTACCCTGCCTGTTGCCACTTCTTGCCTCTAAACTGGGTTCTTTGTCCCTCTCAGAATTGTGAGGGAAAAAAACAAGACCAAATGCCAATCAAGCAGTGAAGGAGACTTTTTATTCTTGGCCAAGAATAGGAGAAAGGAGGCAATAAATGTGAAAAACAACTTCTCAGCCCAAGGGCTTGAATGCTATAGTTGTGTGGCAGCAGAAATGAGGGGCAGGGTGAGACTAAGAAGTGAGTGGAATGCTTGTGTTTTTTCTAGAAATGGGCAGATTTTTTTCTGGGAATTTGGACACTGCCTCTTTTCAACCTTTTATGATTCTTTTATGATTGTCAAAGCAATTATCAACTGACATGTCCCTGAAGTTTATGCCATTTTGCAAGCAGGTGGAATTATAAATTAGACTGTCTGACGGCAGTCATCTTCTGCAGTCTACCCAGTCTAGGCCAACCCATAGGGAAAGGGGCTTCTGGACTCCGGGCATCCTGTCCTCAGAGAGAAACACAATTAGGGTGGGTGAAGACTCAGCTAGATCTCCTAGGAATGTATTCTAACAGTACCCTAGGCAGGGGAGCATGCCATGTTCCCTCAAATTCTGGGATTTATTTATTTATTTATTTGGGGCAGGGCACAATGTACTTATGGAAGTCCGAGGACAATTTTCAGAAGTTGGTTCTCTGCTTCCACCATGTAGGCTCCAGCGATGAAGCTCAGGCCACAGGTGTGGTGGCAAGCATCTTCACCTTGCTTCTGGGCCTACGGAATAGCTTTGATGAGGCCTATGAGAGTCAAGGTTACATTTTAAGTTCTAATTACTATGCCTGAGAATTCCAGGAAACACAAATGCCTCTGATCTGCAAGCCCCTTGCCCAGCAACAGACAGTTCCTGAAATGCTGGAGGCTGCTGTTTATGGGAGATAATAAGGCACGCATTTTCACTCCCCTAAATGAGTTTGTTTGACACATCTGCACCAGATGTGCTTGGTCACATGTGGGAGGGACAATCACAGGCATGAAATATGTTAGGATGTATGATTGCCTCTGATTGGACCTGATGAAAATGCAATGAATTATGGGGTTTCCTTCTCAAGCCCTTGCCATATTTGATTCTGGGCATGGGTACCTGGGTATGGTCCTGGCCAGAGCCCATCCATCTGCCCAATATTTAATTAAAGCTTGCCTCACATTTGGATTTAAGCTGTGGTGGTGGTCTTATTCTCAATGGTGGATTAACAGGCTCTACCATCAACAGGGCCAAGAGGTCAAGAAGATTGTTTGGTCCCCAGTGGTGTAGGAGGGTCCTTCTGTATTTGGGTTGCTTTTATTGGTTAATAAAGAAACTGCCTTGGCCTTCTGATAGGGCAGGACTTAGATAGACAGGATAAAGAGAACAGGATACTGGGAAGGGGACAGAGCCAGAGAGAGCTGCCACCATGAAGCCTGCCAGGTCAGAGATGCTGAATCTTTCCCGGTAAGCCACGACTAGTGG
>PVIU01030903.1:0-15515 GCA_004026605.1 Ondatra zibethicus | reverse complement strand
GGGAGCATGGGGGACCTTGGGGGAGGGTTGAACAAGAGGGGAGAGGCAGGAAGGGGAGCAGAGAAAAATGTAGAGCTCAATAAAAATCATTAAAAATCTCTTAATATTTTAATGTTTTAATTTCTCTCTCTCTCTCTCTCTCTCTCTCTCTGTGTGTGTGTGTGTGTGTGTGTGTGTGTATGTGTGTATATGTTCACTCATACATGAGTTCAGGAATTCAAGCACCATAGCTTGTATGTGCAAAGAACAACCTTGGATGTTGATCTTTGCTTTCTGCCTAGTAAAAATGTGGTCTCTTCATTTTTTTCTGCTGGATATCCCTAGGTGCTGGCCTGTGAGCAAGGATTCTCTTATCTTTGTCTCTTATCTCTCTGTTGGAGTTCTGGTATTGCAGATTTCCACACTATACAGAGGCACACTACACATACATGGATTTGGGAGATTTGAACTCATCCCCATTCTTAGATAGCAACTGATTTTATCCAGTCCCTAATCAACTGATTGATGGAAGGTGTGATGGTACACACCTGTTATCCCAGGACTTGGGGTGTGGGGTAAGGGAGGATCAGGAGTTCAAGGTCTTTCTCCACCTATGCAGAGTTTGACACCAGGACGGCCTTTATGAGACCATATCTCAAACAACAATACCAAAAATATCAGTGAAGGAGAAGAAAATATTTCTTAAATGACAAAATCTTAAGTTCACCTTATTTTAAAATTTATAAAAAGTAAATGGTTGTTCTGGAATTTATTATGTAGACCAGATTGGCTTCAAATTCACAGAAATCTGCCATCCTCTACCTTCCTGGTGCTAGTATTAAAGGCATGCACCATCGTGTCTAGCTGGAATGAATCTAAGTCTTCTGCCATCTTATCAAATGTTTACCCAGAATTATTATGAGTAATAAAATTTCAGTTTAATTATGAGTAATAGCATTTCAGTTTACAGATACCTGGAAAATTGAATATAATAAAGTTCTAGATGGAATCTCATCTTCAAGTTGATATTACTTTTCAAAAACACATTGTAGTTTGTTCATTTTTTTCTATGTGACCCTCAGTTTTAGGTATTTTCGGTTTCTCTGACTTCCCAGAGCACAGAAATAGAATTCATAGCATTGGCTTTTAAAGTAAGCTCTATAACTTTCTAAATATTTGCACTTCTGCAAGACATAGTGTTTGTGTGTACCACTGTACTATAAGGAAATGGACACAAAACGATCTTCAAAATCCCTTCTAATATAGGGCTTCTACTATCATCCATTGGTATTCCTGTTATATTAAACTAAACATAATAAAAGTTTCTGTGAGGTTCCTGCTTAAGAATCCTAGGACTCTTTTTCCAGGAGACGTTAGCTGTATAGTAAGCATCCCTTAACTATTGTCTTCAAAGTTAGAAAACTCATTAATCAGATTACTTGAAAGCTGGACACAATTATGCACCTGGTCACTTTAATATTCCTATTACATTGATAAAGTTAAAAGTTCAAACCCAATACTGTATTTTTCACATGGAAAATTTTGTCATAATTGTTTCTCTCATAAAGCATAGAATTGTGCTGAGTGGTTCATATTAAGGATAAATAAAAATAAAGAAAAAATGTCTTTATTTCAAGTTTTTAGGTACTCTCATGCAGCCTCATCTGGCCTCAATTTCTCTCAGTAGATGAGGTTAGTCTTCAACTTCTATTCCTCCTACCTCGACTTCCTAAGTGCTGTAATTACATGCATATGACACAACACATGGTTTATGAGATACTAGGAAAAAAAACTCAGGGCATGGTACTTGCTTGATGAGCACTCTCCCAATTGAACTATGTTCCCAACATTATGTCTTTTTGAATGACTGCTCCCTAAAATGATTTTGTGTTTCCAGATCTTTTAGGAACTATTACATTAAAATGCATTATGTCAGATGGACCAATAAATACAATAACTCTAATCATAAGTATAGATGACTGTAAATTCGACCAGAGTTTCACAAGTGAGCTATATTCAATTAATCCTCAGGAGCATCCAGAATTGCATACCTGATTTTACAACTTGAGAGACTTCCTTTCCAGATATATGAGCCATGTGCCCCAATATAGAAAAAATCGCAAACCCAGCAAACACACTAGTGAGGCAGTTTGTCAAGCAAACTACAATGGCATCAGAGTAACAGTTGTTGTTAAACTTGTTGTAAGATGATAAAGCGACTAGGCCACCCCAAGCAACAGAAAGAGAATAAAATATCTGGGTAGCAGCATCTTTCCAAACCTGTAAGAGAAATTTTAAAAACTTTTAAACATGTACTCTTAAATTTAACTCATAGAAAAGAGTATACAAGTAAATATAAATGCACATTCAAACATAATAAAATGAATGCCTAAATGTCAACCATCAAGAGGAAGAAAACAGTGGTGTGAGCTTTTTAGTTTTTTTGTGTTTTTTATACTTCAGTAGTAACTGTGGGATGCAATCCTTGCATATCAGATATTTACATTATGATTCATAACAGTAGCAAAATTACAGCTATGAATTACCAATAAAAATAATTTTATGATCACCACAACATAAGGAACTGTATTAAAGGGAAAGTTGAGAACCATTGTTCTATAGCATTGGCAACATTTCGTCAATTTTTTTGTTTGACCTAATCTAAGGGCTTTAAATCAATAGTTCTGATTAGACTTATTACTTACCAAAATTAGCATTTTCCACAGTATAATGATTGTTCTGTCTCTTTAAAAGACAAGCCACTCCCACTCCCTTCCCCATCTTCTGAGATAGGCTGCTCTGCAGCTTCCAGCCTGAGTTCTCTCTCTTTTCTGTCTCCCTCCTAGAGAGGCAGCTTCCTTCTCTCCCTTCTGTTCTCTCTCTCTCTCTCTCTCTCTCTCTCTCTCTCTCTCTCTCTCTCTCTCTCTCTCTCTCTCTCTCTCTTTCTCTCTCTCTCTCCTCTCTCTCTTTCTCTCTCTCTGCTCTTCTCCTTCTCCCCCTTCCCTTCCATAACACACTTAATAAATATCCAGCCTCACTTTGCAAGGCGTGCCTATCCAGGTCTCTGTCTCTTTCATCCCCCCCCACCACGTGTCTCCCTGCTGGGGACCAGCCACCTCTCAGGAACCTGCAACCATGCCTGCTTGGGACTGGCTGATCTCGGGACCCCCTGCCCACTGCCTGCTGCTGCCGGGGATCCTGCAGCATTTTTATTAATCCATTACACACAGGATGTTCTTTTTGTAAAATTTTTTTCATATACTTCATCTGTTCTGGATTATTTGATTTCTAGGAAATCTGTCTCTCCCCCCCTCTGTCTCTCAATGGTGTTTGCAAAGACCATTTTGATCTGCTACACCATACATAGAGCTCACAGAGATCTGTCTGCTTCTGCTTCTAAAAGTATGTGGTGGAATTTAAGTTACGCATACCCACCACACCCAGGAATTCATTTTTGAAACTGAATTCTAGTCTTTGTGTGTTGTATTTCTTGAGGGCTTTTTCCCCTCCCAATGTGTTGCTTGTCTTTTGTCCTTTTTACTTTGTGTCCTTCAATGAGCCAAAGTATTTTTGCTATTGCTACTTAATGTAGCTGAAATTATTCAGCTGTGCTTACCTGTTTCTTCATCTGTGTTGTCTGCAAACAAAGCTTAGCTCAAGGTTATAAGGGTGTTATTCTGTATTCTCTAAATGAAACAGTTTTGTTTACAATATCAAATTTTCAATTTCCCTCCAATTTATTTTACACATATTAATTACACATCTGTCACAAATAATTTATGTTACACGTATTTCCACTTCACATTATTTTCAATTTTTAAGGATAACTGATATTACAAATTACATCAATGACATCTATTGGATCATCCATCCTTTTTAGATTGAAATGAATTCTTATCTCTGCTAAATAACAAACTTTGTTTCTTGATAAATATATTTTTGAGATTACTATTCTGTACCATCTCTCTTTATATCTGTTTCTCTGATAAAACCTCATGATTTGTGCTTTTTGTAATCCTGTCTTTTGTCTGACATGAGAATTTCTCCACACTTATCTATGCTGGGAATTAGATTGGAATTTTATTAATTCTATTTGTCAATGTGATATTAAAACCACATTAATTCTTAGCAAGGATGTTACTAGATAGCCCAACCTGGCTCTGTGTCTTTGTGTAATTCCACTCCTTTATCATTACTGACATCAGAATTTGCCCCTCCTTCCTCTTTGTGAAAGGCCAACAGTTAAGTCAGAGATTTATTCACGTTCATTTATTTTAAATTTGGAATTCTTTGGATATAATATCAACCAAAAGAGAAAAAAATGACTTGTGTAGATTTCAAATAACAGAACTGATTTATATTTGGCCAAAGGTGTCTCTTCAGTCCTCATAGCATCACAGAGGTCAGGGGAAGGTAGGTTGAATAGTGTGACTATATGCGACTAACAATTCTGGTTCTAGAATTAAAAGGAATAAATTTACATCCAAACCATTCATGCGTGTCATTTTAATTTAACCTCTTCAACTCATTGGTAGGTACAAGCAATAACAATGATGATTGAAAGATACTCCATGGTAGTTATAATTGTTATTATGAGAAACAACCATAAAGTAATTTTAGTATATTGTAGCGATCTTAAAAACATTAATTTTTTCACTTGAAAATATTTCAATAGAAGCAAGTTTTCTAGAGAATAAATTTTCACTGGGTCTAATAGAATATACTTTTCATGCTAGATTATAGTAAGTCTGTATGAAGGAATATAGATAGGTGGATAAATACATAGATACATAGAGAGAGATACACATAGACCAAGATATTTTTATTTAGATATTAATAAAACAAGTTAGAAATAAAATATCCTTATTTATTTGGTTGATGTCCATCTTAGGAGATGAACTTCATTCTTATGTTGATCTCTGAGCCTCTATACTTGATATGTTATGCATGCATATATGATTTAAGGGGACCTGAGGTGGATGAGTCAGATCAGTGTTGAGAAAGAATGCTAATCTGAGGGAAGCTATTATCACTAGCAAACCCAAAACACACAGAATGTTGTCATTTGCTATGGGGAGTGGAGGACTAAATTGCATGTTTCACAAGGAACTTTAAATGCCGGTCTGATTCTTTTTTAATAATAGAGACACAGAAAGAGACAAAATGCATTTGAAAACTACAAGATAGTTTAAAGGGAGTATAAAACTCAAGGGTCTGAGACATATAAAAAGCCACATAAATGTATCAAAGCAGCTTTTCATCTGTGACCAAAGCTATGAAGTTTAAGTAAAATTTCTGAGGGAAATTGAAGTAACAAGACTAAAACGCACCATCAATAGTTAAAATAATTGTACTCTAGTTCACATTTGCATGAGTTTTCTAATTCCATAGTTTATTAACTTATCTTATCATGTTTAATAACCTAATGAAAAATGTTCACCTAGTTGGGAATGGATTAGTAAACAAGGTTAAAAAGAGTAAGGACTAAGACTAATTAAGAAATGCCTTAAGGTGCCCTGAGGACACCTCAAAGAACTTTAATCTCCAAGACGATAATTATAAAGTGCCATGGCTCTAAAATAATTAGAACTGCTGTGGTTAATCATTGAGGGAAAATTATTGGGCACAGCAAAAGAAACCAAAAATCAGAAATTTTCATTTCAACTTTTCAAGTTAAGTAATAGATTTCCATGACAGAAACTGATCAACTTGACATTGGTTACAGAAAAATTCTACAATTAAATACATATCTTATTTTTAAGTATTTAAAAAAGAAAATGTCACTGACTGGAAGTCAGCATGTTTTTTATGTAATAGACAATAGAAACCTAAAACTATCCATTTTGAATAGCACTACTAATGTGGCAGATAATATAAGCATAGGTTTCCCCCCTCGATTTTAATATAAGATTAAGAGTAAGCTTAATATGTGACAAGAATTTTATGTAACTTTTAAAAACGTGTAAGCCTCCTTGTGCAATATCAACAGAAGTATGGTAGCTGTATAAGCTTATAGTTAATGCTTTTGCACAATTAAAATTGTAAAACATCTTATGTGTCCACGATACACAGCCCTTCTCTGGAAATAGACTACATTTAGAAGAGAATTATTTAGGGCTAGAGAAATGACTCTGTGAATAAAAACACTTGGGGCTAAGCCTGACCACCCAAGTTCCTTGGAACTGACCTAATGGAAGGGCAGAACTGATTCCCCAAAAACTGCCCTCTGACTTTCAAGTGTACACCATGTCATATGTGTACCATGTCATGTGCATACCCCAACATAAAAAATAAATAATTTAAAGTTTTTTTTCAAATTCATATTTAATATATGTTTCTATTTCTAGTAGAAGTAATAGGTTTTTTTTTCTGAAATACTTAATCCATGTCAAGCCTGTGTTCTAATTCTATAATCAACTAAGCAGAGTTTAACCTTATCTTTAACACAATAGCTTTTCAAGGTAACCAAATGTATATATTAGACCATCAAACTTTTTCTGGCATTCTTTCCATAATCATAGCTCTTAATTTATAAGTGTTAAGGTATGAAATATTCTTTTATTCAAAACAGTAAAGCCCCAAATCTGTGGTCAAATAGAATAAGTTACAGTAGTACAGTGAGTTTTAAAACTATCGCTAAAATTGATTTTACTTCCAATGAGAGTTTTAATGCTGTTACATACCTTTTAACCTAGTGGATAAAAACTAATTGTTTAACTGCATATGCTCTTGGAAAATACTATAGTATAATATACACACACATATATATTTCTTATATTTAGCTTTAAGTTTTAACTTCTTAGGTAATTGTAAATGTTCTTAAGTCTTACCTCAGCTTCTCTGAGTTTTGTAAAATTTGACTGCGCTCCAATGTAATATGAAATGCCTTTTGATGCACCCTCCAAAGTTGCACCTCGTATTAAGAGAATTAGGAGAACCACATACGGGAAAAGAGCTGTAAAATATACCACCTAACAAACAGAACAACTAAAAGTTAATGCCACTTTAAAATCATGGCATATAATTTTCTATGAGCAAAATTAACAACCAATTGCAATTCGTCAAATAATTTACTTCAGCTTTCAAAATGTAAGTCCAATGATACCAATACCAAATTTAGGATAATTTCCTTTCTGTATTCTCACCACTCCAAAAATAGATCCATGTTTGAAAGTATTTTGATGTAGGGAGCAGTATTTCTAAGGTTCCTACTGTAAACAAACACAGCAGTGATCACTTGAGATCTAAATGGAATGCTATCCTATGTGGATCTTTATAAACGTCTGAGGGGACTGAATGTCTTTTTTCAGTAAACTGGAATGAGAAATATAAAACTGGTAATGGTGAGTACATTCAGTCTCCAAGGACAAGGAAAATATCTTCTAGTACATGTCCAGAGCTCACAAAAGCTTCACTAGAGTAAATACAGAACACACTGAATACTTGTTACTTAAAGCTAGTGTTAAGAGAGGCTGACAAGATACACATAGGCACACAACTCTTGTCTTAGATACCACAGGGTTTCAGATGAATAGATTGCCCTTGAGGCTGGCTATAATAACGTGTAATTTTTTGATCCATAGATATCCTATGTTTGATAATATTCCCAATGAGCTGATTTAAATAACTCACCCAAGACACCAATAAATTCCAATTGCTTAATTAAATTGCCTTTAATGGACTTTTTGCAAGAAAACTACTGCATCATAAAGGAAACAAGGGTTTAAAATGTGCAAATGAAGCATATAGAAAAGTGGCCACTGAATTTTTACAGAGTATTTGTAGCATTTTTTTCAAGAAATCACGTGTGTTGTTGCATTCACATTAATTCAATAAGTGCATGCAATTATTCGTATCCTTGAACTTTTAAGCAGCATCACTCTGATCAGCTAAAAACGTGTAAAAATACACTTTTCTGGGTAGTATGCAATTCTTCACAAGAAAGCGTTTCAGTTCTTTTAAGTTGCACCTAAGCTTTCTGAAGTTTTTATTTTTATTTTTTAAGCATGAAGGGGTAAAACACAAATGTTTTGCAGAAGAGGTCCATTCAACGACGAAGAAGAGTCTTACTCCATTGTAAATGATTAATTTAAAGAAATGGTTGCATATTATTTTCTCTGTGTCTTCAACTGATGCTGTTATCCTAGAAAAAATTCTACAATTCAAGCAGCTTATTGTGGGACAGAAGTGTTTAAAACATACTTTCAAGCCCCAGAATGCTGTATTTGCTAGTAGAGTCTGAGTTTTAAACAGTTGCACAAGGATTGTATTCATTTTGCTTTGCTTTTAACAATAGCACTTACCCTATGTTTATGCATAATACAAGAATGTCTTATGTAGAAAGGCTTTCAAGGATTCGAATGTTCCTATGATACAAAACTCTAGTAATAATTTTATATTTGATGAAACTACAATGAAGTTGCATCACTGATGTGACTTCCAACTTACCTTACCAGAGGACTTGATTCCTTTAAACAATGCTGCTCCAACTATGAGCCAAGCTAGAAGAAGACAAAGTGCTAAATACCACACAATTACTCCAGTTTCTTCCATTCCACTTGACCGCTGAAGAGCCACTTTGCTGAAATACAGAAGAACTTTTATAAGCACAGAATCAATTGTCTTTGTTTTAAAAAAAATCAATGGACTTTGTAATGTGTTTCATCCAAAGGGAAACTTCAGTATTGTAGCTTAGTTTTGTAACCTTTTTTATTGATAGATAATGTGTGAAGGGACAAATATTATTCCTTTGAAAGTCAATCTTTGAAATTCAAGGTTCCCCAAGGCAGTCCTAATTTAAGCACCTAGAAAAAGGTCATTACTCATGATTTTCTCCCAATGTTTTAATCTCCTTTATGTAAAGAAATTAAACTTTCATCTGGTACCTTCATGTGACTCATTATGGGGTTTTCTCAAAATAGGTGTTATAAATAAGACATTTAACTTTGTATTATGTAATGATTTAGTCAAAACCTGTACATATAATCATACTGAAATAGTCTGAATCTTCATATCTTCAAAGAGTTTCTGTAAAATTCCATTATTTCCCAGAGTAACATGCATGGATCTATAATCCAAGTTCTGAAACTAGAGAGATGAATCAAAGTTAAGAGTACTCACATCAGGTGGCTCACAACCACCTATTACTCCGAATCCTGGGAGATCTGATTCCTCTGGCCTTTTCAGGTATCCACACACTCACACACTCACTCACACAACACATACACACACACATGCACACACACACAAAAAAAAATTAACTAGCATGACATTTGGAAAACTTCTAAGACTGAAAATGTTAAAGCACCATGCTGGAGAAAACATTATTGAGCTTTCCCAAAAAATTAAAAATATATCCACCATATCATCTAGCAGTCCCACTATTTACTGTATATTTAAAAGAAAGAAGATCATGTTGTCCAAAAGACGTTTACTCTGCCAAGTTATTCATTCATATTCACAGCTATTCATAAAACTCAATACAAATAAACAACTTAAGTGTTCATCAAATGATGAATGGATAAAGGAAATATATTACACAACTCACTAGAATACTATTCATCATGTATATTTATTTTTCTAAATATAATATATATTATAAATATAATATATAACATACACATATAACATGTACATTACATATTATATTTCTATAATTATAAGTAGCATATTTGCATGTTATGTGTTATATTTATATTTTATGTTATAATTACATTTTATATTATATAATATTTATGTGTGTTATATTTCTACAATAAAATGTAATATATATTCCAAAAATATATCCTGCTCAGTCTGCATAAGGCTACCTGCATGGATATTTTGAGGACTGAGTATTTGGCACTGGACCACAAATTGGTGTTCTTCCAGGGGAAGACTAGCTTTTCTACTCCCAGCTTTACTCAGTTTCTTATCATTCTTTGTGCAAGGCTGAGGCCATGTGGTGTTTTCCCCATCCAATTGGACATGTACATTGGTGTCTTCCTTGTTCAGCTCATATTTTGGCAATCAAGTCATTGAGGCTTCATCTGTGCAGCTTGTGACTTTATTAGGAGATATAATCTCATAGAAAGCTACCTGATCCTCTTGCTTTTTACAGTCCTTTGGCCCCTCTGAAATGTCCCCTGAGCCTTGAATTTGGGACTGGTGGCTGATATTTTTATGATTTGTTCATTTTATTTTATGTGTATGAGTGTTTTGCTTGCATATGTATATATGAGCATATGCATGCCTGGTGCCCTTGGAGGCTAAAAAAGGACACTGGACCCCCCTGGAATTGAAATTACAAACAGTTATGAGCCACCATGTGAGTGTTGAGAACCAAAATTTAGTCCTCTGCAAGAACAGTGAATACTCCTTACCTCTGAGTCATCTCTCCAGACCCTAATTATTTATTTGAATTTTTTTATTATATTCAATTTTTATTTATTTATTTGTGTGTGTGTGTGCACATTCCACTGTACATGGATGTTTTCAGAGGACACTTTCAGGAGTCAGCTTTTTCCTTCTACCATATGGGTTACAAGAGTCGAACTCAGATTGCCAAACTTGGCAGATGGCCCTCTCATATGCTGAAACATCTCCCAAACTCTATAATTCTCTAACATGAACTTTTAACTAATAATTATTAATAAACTATTATTTAAATGTTATTGCACTGAACAACTAACCTGTAAACGATGCATTGTTAAAAATGAGCCTTTTCAAGTAGTTCAACTCACCTACGATAGGTAAACATTTGAATCAAAGTATTTGTCTGTCACGCTTCTCCTTTCTGTTTATGGGAGTGAAAATGAGGGAAGGTATACAGGTAAAGAGAAGTCTGCTCAACTCACGACATATACTTATAATGAAATTACAATATAAAATGGGAAATAATAGAAGCTGACCAATATTTCACTGTGGTTCAAAAAGCCTTTCAACAACACCTGTTTAAAAAGTCAGTCAATACTTACTTCCAATACTGTTCACTGGGAAGTTGTCCTGGCTGAAAAACTTCACTACCATTCAAGCAGGTCAGGTTGTTGATAGTTACCCAGCTTATATTCATAAACATCTCTCCTGTCCCTGTACTCACATTACAGCCGATTACTAAAAAATAAATAAATAAATAAATAAATAAATCAGCAGATAGATAGATATGCTTAATTGTAGAAGAATATTTTCATGGGGAGAAAAAAAGATTTTTTTTTAATGGGAAATACTTAAGTTACTGCTTAAATTGTTACTTGGTAAAGGTAGAATAAATAAATTACAAATAGAATAGAGCATGTAACATTCAATATATCAAATCTTCTTCACCACCAATTGGTAAAGCCCGTAAATCTAACTGTCCATTTAAACTGTGGTCATTTTTACAGGAATAACTGCTACAGAATAAGAGGTATTGCGGTTGACACTTAGCGTTTAGCAGAATTTTCAGTAGGGAGTCTCAGTTAGCCTCTATAGATATGCTACCCCTTTAAACCCTTCAAAACATTAAAGCTTCATCTGATGGGTAGGATAATACCAACTGCAATATCCTCCAGTATTAATATTAAGTATCTCATATTGACATTGACAGCACCCAGTCTTTACTACTACCATTTAAGGCTGTTAATGATAGCACTTAAAAAACCACTCTCTTTTTCTTACTATCTTCTGCTTAGAAATAGACTTGCAAGAATTACTTCTAGGTATGGCTTGGCTTTCCATAAAAGTGTACTTAAATTGGTTAGAAAATTAGTTAATCATTTGAACTTATTTAGCGAATATGACAGAATTATAAAGTTGGTAATATTTTAAAACTCAAGACAATGGAATTTACCTATTGGTGATCTGCTACAGTTATCGTCTGCCCAAGAAGAACAATTGGCCCATGGTAGTACACTTTGAAAAGAAGCAAACAAGTAATAAAGGCTGTAGGCAATTATGACATTGTAATAGATCGTCACAAAAATGGATATCAGGACCATCGTGATTCCCACACCTGGAAAACAAGACCGTTAAAAGGTGAAATTTATTTTGCTAATCCATAAGAAGAGCTGAGTTCAATTTTCACAAAAGCTACAATAAATGAAAAGACTCTTTCACATAAGTCTATGTTGTAATTCAGAAAAAGTGTGTCCGAGATGGAGGGGTGTTACCCTGTCAATATGTTTCTTCCAAAATTTAAAAGACTCAATTGTTATTATTTTTAAATGTGTCTGTGCACTGCACACCTGTGAGTGTGCACACTTGAGTGCAGATGCCTGCAGATGACAGAGCCATTGGATGCCCTGAAACTGGAGTTACAGGAGACTCTGAAATGCCTAGTGTAGGTGCTGGTAGCCAAGTTTGGGCTCCCTGGAAAAGCAGTGAGTGCTCTTAATTGCTGAGCAATCTCTTCAGCTCCCTCTTCCCAAATGCAAACCAATTTTGATGACTGGATTTTGGAGAATTTTTAAATTGTTAAGAAAAGGCTATTATGTCTAAGGGGGAAAGACTTAGATTCAGCCACAAAATTCACAAAATCCTATTCAATTATTCTTTCTTATTAAGTCTTCAAATCCCTCTGAGAGCAGGAAATGCAGGTATTAAAAAGCTTCAATGCTCATAGCCTATGGACAAATCCACCAAAATTCACATCTTTATCTGTAAAACAATTGTCTGATAGTAAAGGAAGATTCTGACATAACGTTCTTAAAGGACACAATCCAGTATTTCTACACAAAAGAACGCAGAAAAAGTACAAATTCAGAAACAATCTGAATTTAAACTCCAAAAGTTCTGTTACTCAGTAGGTTCACAATGCAGTTTAGCATAATGATTATAACTCCTATTTTTAAGACTAGTATTTGAAATAGCTTCTCCAATCATCCAGTAAAGCATTATATTTACCTCTTTATTATATATTTCTAATGTTGCGTTGAGGCTTTTACAAATGGTTTGCAGTAACTAGTAAATGCTAAAATTATATTTAGTCTTTAAAGACAAAATCAAGGCATTTTTTCATCTAGACTATTCTCTCCTATTGGGAAATAGTGGCCTGCCATCCAACTTTTCTCAGTGATGCTTTATAAAAAATATTCGAAGACAGTAAAATAAATCTGTACAAGAAATAACTTAAAAGACAGAGCCTTGGGGCTGGAGAGATTACTCAGTGGTTAAGATCACTTGGTGCTCATCCAGAGGACCAGTGGGCAATAGTTCAGTTACTCCCTGTAACTCCAACTTCCAGGAGATCAAATGCCCTCTTCTGGCCTCTACAGGCACTCACACACATGTGGCATATACTCATATGCACATATACATAAATTAAAATAAAAATGGTACATTCTTAAAGCTGTTGTCTTGAAGCTAATGCACAACAGGACTATGTGACAAAATAATTCAAAAGGTGAAAATTGTCAAATAATTACACCATGACAATCATCTTTTTAGTGTCCTTCCTATATGTGCATCCAGATATAAATAAAAGTTAGCATTTGAAGACTGGTAAGATGGCTCTGTAGGTAAACAGTTTGCTATAGATATAGAGGAATATACCTGAACTTAGCACCTGTGTTAAAAAAAAAAGCCTGTTGTAATAGAGTGCACTTAAATCCCACCACTGAGGAAGTAGAGATAGCATCTCTCCAGTGTTTGCTGTCCATTCAGTCCAGTCTAACAATGAGCTCCAGGTTTAATGAGAGACCATTTCAAAGGAATTAAGGAAGATACACGACATTGAATTTCATTCTCTACATCCAGGTGCAGACTCATGTGTATGCAAATGCATATGTATATGTGTATGCACAATATATATATACAAAAGAATCAATGCCATCTTTGACCTAGCTTGTCCTTTTTCTGTACTTTTAGTTGAAAGAGAAAACCATATTTTTCATGTACTGTGTGATGCTTGAATTGCATACATATTGTGGAATGAATTAATCTTCTGATTGGCAAGCATATTACCCCCAGGTGACTATCACTTTATTGGTAAGAATACTTAATGACCACTGTATTTATTTGTGAGATTATAATGTATGAATATAATATATTGTCTGTTATAAATTATAGAAACCATACTGTGATTTTTATTTTTTCAATTCTCCAATTTATAAACCTATAAATTGTAACTTTCTTAGATTTGTTTCTTTTTCTGAGACAGGGCTTCTCTGTGTAGCCCTGGCTGCCCTGGAAGTTACTCTGTAGATTAGGGTGGGCTCCGACTCAAAGATCTGCCTGCCTCTGCCTCTGACTCCTGAGTGCTGGAATTAAAGGCATACACCACCACACCCAGCAAATTTATTTCTCTCAACTATATCTTTTTTGACCAACATGGCTTCTTCCTTCCTGTTCACTTCTGCTTCTGTGACCATTTTCTGCTCAACTTCTATGAGATCAAATGTGTCAGGCTTTAAATTCTCTTTTCTTCCACCAAGTGAAAACAGATATATGTATATATCATATGCATATATCATGTAAATGTGTATGTAGACCAACAATCATGATGCTGAAAAGTCTTAAATACCAACCTTGAAACAATGGCAGAATCCTCCAAACTGAAACTGGACCTAAGCTAGCAAATTGTCCCAGTGAACATTCCAAGAAGAACAAAGGTAAACCAGACAATGCTAGCATAATTGCATACGGTATCAAGAAAGCACCTGAAAAGCAAAGAGATAAACTTATTATTACATTTGAAAGTATTGGTGGCACTTTGACAAGAAACATAGCATTTTAAAGCGTACTAATACAGTGGAAATGGAGGAATTTGGCCTGATGTCCAAGAATTATTACTTTATGTGAGAAAGTAACTTAAATGTATTAACTGAGTTTCCCATTAATCAAACAGTTATGGGAATGTTTCCTAGTGAAGTTACTACAATTACTAAAAATAATAGCTTATAAAAAAATCAGTCAGTGAAGTTGAGATATCAGAGACTATAGAGCTAAATATACAGTAAATGCTGGCTCTATCATTTATCAATTTTTTGACCTAGGGTGTTTTACTATCCTGTGAACTTTTCCTTCTTATAAAAAGGGGACACGGTACTAACTCATTACTTCCTGTCTCGAGTTCAAATGCTGGGCCCCTAGCAATGATCAAATTTCCTAATTTACTGATCAAACAGTGGCAACACTGCAGGCATATGACATGTGTTCCTTCTTGCTTTCCTTCCTCCCTCCTTTCCTCCTCTTTCTCTCAACAATACATGGATTACTTTTAAAACTAGGAATGTAAATGGTAAGTAGAGTTGAGAATGCAAATTACTGCAATTAAGTTCATAATTCTTTTAGTAGTCACAAGACTCTTTAGTCAATGCTAATAAGAAATGGTTTTGTTAGAGACTGACTCAGTTAACTTCCACTATCACAGGAACTAATCTCCCATAGCAAGCCGACAGCAAACATCAAATTAAATGGAGAGAAGCTCAAAGCCATTCCACTAAAATCAGGAACAAGGCAAGGCTGTCCACTGTCACCATACCTCTTTAATATAGTGCTTGAAGTCTTAGCAATAGCTATAAGACAGAATAAGGAGATCATGGGGATTCGAATTGGAAAGGAAGAAGTCAAACTTTCGTTAT
>PVIU01030902.1:0-15516 GCA_004026605.1 Ondatra zibethicus | reverse complement strand
GCGGTTGCTTGGGTGAGGAAGTATTTTGTTGCTGCTTCTGTAGAGCGTGGGTTGAGTTTGTTAGATATAAGGGGGATTAGGGCTAGAAGGTTTATTTCTAGTCCGATTCATATCATGAACAGGTTAGAGCTTAGTATAGTAATTATGGGTCCTATTAGGATTGTGAAATAAATAATTAGTAGTGTGATTGGGTTAATTAGTACGGGAAGGGGTTAAACCAACATTTTCGGGGTATGGGCCCGATAGCTTTATTAGCTGACCTTACTAGAATGGGGTGTAATGGGTAGCACGGAGAATTTTGGATTCTCAGGTATAGGTTGAACCCAATAAGGTGAACCCAAAGAAAAAAATGTATAGATCCTCCTGGAAATTGGAAGCAGACAAGATAGCCAGGTATGTACTACTAAAGAAAACTGAACTTTTCCTTCTCTTCAGCTATCAATTGCCCATAGTCCCTTGGTGAGGGATGGGTCTTTCAACCTGCTTCCTCTCTCTAGGCTGGAATTTTGTCTAGCTTAAACTTAAGTGTTGTTCATTCTGTCATAATTACTGTGAATACATATGTATAACTACCCTGCTTTGTCTAGAAGACACTGTTTTCTTGTAGTCATCCAACACCTCTGACTTTTTACATGTTTTCCATCCTGTCTTCCATACTCTCTGGAGGAGAGGGTGTGATATAGTTATTCCATTTAGGACTGAGCAATCTCCAGTCTCCTGTTTTCTATACTTTGAACAGTTGTGGGTCACTACATTAATTACAATCTAATGGAAACAGAAACTTACCTGATGAGGGTTAAGAAATTTATTATTCTGTGGGAATAATCACAAGTCATAAGTTATTTTAATACTGCATCAATTTGGAAGAAAAATAGTATTATGTTCCTCCCTAATGTCCCAATGCCCCAATTATGTTGTAATGCCCCTAATGCACGAATTATGTTGTAATGTATGAATGTCATATTGTTGACTGAAATCTAACCAGAAAGTGGTTGTTTACTCCTTATGTCCATATAACTATTTTACCAATGGGCAATCATGATATCAGTCCAGTCGTTATTTTAATTCACAGAGTTTACAGCTAAGTAAGATTAACAATTACTTTTCTATGCTTTCTCCAGTAGACAGCATAGTACCTGCCAGAACTATGAAGCTAGCCAATGTGAATGAAGCTTCCAGGTCAGTGCTAGCTTGTCTTATCCATGTCCAATTATGTGGTGTCTTAAAAGGCAGAATGTTATTATAGTTAGATGGTCAATAGCCTTTAATGTTTGGGTGTATATGGAGCCTCACTGGCCAATAAATCCAGGAAATAACACATTCCTGAGATAACCCATTCCTGGTACTGTGCTATTTATTTGTTAGTTAGCCTATGTTGTCACCCTTTTAAGCTTTTTAAAGGTAGTTTTTTTCTCTCTCCATATATATATATATGTATTATATGTAATTATATATATAATATATGTAACTAAGTGTGTGTATTGGAATTTTCTACAGTAGTAGAATTCTTTATGATTTTTTTTCTAAAGAACTTTGGTGTAAATTATGTCTTCTCACATTCTCTTCCTTACCCTCCTCTCCCCTCTCACACCAAGTTAAACATCCCTGTTCCATTATTCCCCTTTATTACTTTATAGCACTATGTTATCTGTCCTCTTTGAAAGCCTTTCCCCATGCCGCATTAGTTATTTGATGATTTTTATCAGGATTTGAAATGATGCACATATATCTAAAGATTCAAATATAGAATCTACCAATGGAAAAGAATCCTACTGTTACTGTTCTTCTTTCTGGATCTTGTTAACCTCACTCAGAATGACTGTTGCTAGCTTCACCAATTTACCTGCAAATTTAATGTTTTAGTTTTTCATGACAGATGAATAATAGTCCATAGTGTAAATATGTCACATTTTCATTTTTCATTCATCAGTTATTGGACATATGTACTCTTGTACCTCTTGTACATTATGAACATAGCATCTATTAACATGTTTGAACAGGTATGTCTATAGCAGAATACAGAGTACATTAGGTATATGTTCAAATGTGGTGAAAGGTGGATACTCTGGTAGATCTATTTCTAGCTTCTGAGGGACCACCACACCAATTTCAAGACTGAGTACCTACATTCCCATCAGCAGTGAATAAGTATTTTTTTTCATACAATCATGCTAGCATTTGCATTCATTTGGATTTTTTTAAATCAAAGTTCTTCTGACTTGGGGTAAGATGAAATCTCAAAGTAATTTTAATTTGCAGTTTCCTGCTGGCTAAGGACATGAAGAAGACACGAGAAAGTGGAAAAATCTCCCATGCTCTTGGTAGGAAGAATTAACATAATAAAAATGGCAAACTTACCAAAAGCAACCTACAGATTCAATGCAAGGCCCATGAAAATACGAGCAAAATTATTCATAGACTTTGAAAGAACTGTCCTCAATTTCATATGGAAAATCAAAATACCAAGATAACAAAAACAATACTGAACAATAAAAGAACTTCTGGAAGCATCACAATCCCTGACTTTAAACTCTACTACAGAGTTACAGTACTAAAAACAGCCTGGTATTGGCATAAGTACAGACAGGAAGACCAACGGAAATGAATAGAAGACCCAGGTAGTAATCCACACACCTTCGACCACCCGATTTTTGAAAAAGAAGCAAAACATATCAAATGGAAAAAAGAAAACATATTTAACAAATGGTGCTGGTGTAACTGGGTATCAACATGTAGAAGAATGAAAATAGACCCATATCTATCACCATGTGCAAAATTCAAGTCCAAATGTATCAAAGACCTCAACATAAAGCCAGCCACATTGAACATTATAGAAGAGAAAGTGGGAAGTACACTTGAACACATTGGCACAGGGAACCACTTCCTAAATAACCCCAGCAACACAGACACTGAGAGAAACAATTAATAAATGGGACCTCCAGAAATGGAAAAGCTTCTGTAAAGCAAAGGACATGGTCAACAAGACAAAATGACAGCCTACAGAATGGAAAAGATCTTCACTAAACCCACATCAGACAGAGGTCTGATCTCCAAAATATACAAAGAACTCAAGAAATTGGTCATCAAAAGAACAAATAATCCAATAAAAAATGGAGTACAGACCTAAACAGAGAACTCTCAACAGAGAAATCTAAAATGACTGAAAGACACTTAAGAAAAGGTTCAACATCCTTAGTTATCAGAGAAATGCAAATAAAAACAACTTTGAGATTCCATCTTACACCTGTAAGAATAGCCAAGATACAAACACTGATGACAACTTATGCTGGAGAGGTTGTGGGGAAAAGGGAACACTTCTGCATTGCTGGTGGGAATGCGAGCTGGTACAGCCCCTTTGTATGTCAGTGTGGCAATTTGTCAGAAAATTAGGAAACAACCTTCCTCAAGACCCAGTAATACCACTTTTGGGTATATATCCAAAGGATGCTCAATCGTGCCAGAAGGACATGTGCTCAACTATGTTCATAGCAGCATTTTGTGTCATAGCTAGAACATGGGAACAATCTAAGTGCCCCTCAACTGAAGAACTGATAAGAAAATTTGGTACATTTACACAAATTTTCTACACAGGAGAAGTACTACACAGGAGAAAAAGTAACAACATCTTGAATTTTGCAGGAAAATGGATGGAGCTAGAAAACATTATTTTGAGTGAGGTAACCCAGACACAAAAAGACAATTATCACATGTACTCACTCATAGGTGGTTTTTAAACATAAAGCAACGAAAACCAGCCTACAAACCACAATCCCAGAGAACTTAGATAACGATGAGGACACTAAGAGAAACTTACATAGATCTAATCTACATGGGAAGTAGAAAAAGACAAGATCTCCTGAGTAAATTGGGAGCATGGGGACTTTGGGAGAAGGTTGAAAGTAGGAGGGGAGAGGCAGGGAGGGGAGCAGAGAAAAATGTAGAGCTCAATAAAAACCATTAAAATAATGTTTCTCAGATATTTATATATCACCTTTTGAGAAATCTCTTGTTTCATTCTATACACGAATTGATAACTGGTTTATTTTCTTGATGTTTAGTTTTTGTGTTCTTTTTATATACTAGATATTTACCTTTCAGATATGTAGCTGGAAAATTTTTTCCATTTTGTATTCTACCTCTCCTTTCAAATAATATCATTCAATGTTGAACAGAAGCATTCTAGTTTCATGAGATCCCATCTATTAATTTTTGATCTCAATGTCTGCACTAGCCAGATCCTATTTAGAAAATTATTTCCTGTGTCACCAAATTCAAGTGTATTCTGTATTCCCTATTTTATCCACTTGCAGTGTTAAAGTATCACGTCTTATGCTGAGGACTTTAATACATATGGATTTGAGTTCTTTTCAGCATGAGAGATAAATATACAGTTTCATTCTTCTACATGCCACTACTCAATTTGAGCAGCATGATATGTTGAAGATACGCTTTCTTCAATGTGTGTTTTTAGCTTCTTTATAAAAATGTTGCTATAGGAGTGTGGGATTATATATGGTTGCTCAATTCTCTTCCATTGATCAATGAATCTGTTTTCATGCCAGTACTATGCTGCATTGATACTTGAAAGTTTATAATGGATGCTTAGTAAGTATCTCCACTCTTGAGTCAATAGGGAATGGGTATGAGGATATTAAAGGCAATTTTATCTTCAAACCTGCCTGTGTGTTAAATTTATACATATATTTACATTGGAACTCATGAAACTGAAATGCTTCTGTATAGCAACAGATGACATCATTTGAATGAGTATTATATATATATACATATATATATATATATATATATACATATATATGGTGGAATTTAATCCTATTTTAACCCATGATGTATTTTATTTTTCTATTTGAGGATTTTAACTGACAAATATTTTCTGCCAAACAGCTAATGTGTGTCTTCTTTTCCAGTTTAAAAATAGTTGACTTCAATATTTGCTGAAAAAATTTGCATCTTCCCATGGTTTTTCTATCTTATCATACCTTTTGTTCTTTTATGTAGTGTAAGTGATGAAAATTAAATGTATTTATTTGTATTGCAATGAATTTTAATTTATTATTGAATGCATGCAGATATTTCTATACAAAAGTGTTCCTTTCAAAATACTATATTAGAAAACTATCTTAGTAAAGTGTTTGTGTGTGTGTGTGTGTGTGTGTTTAGAGAGAGAGAGAGAGAGAGAGAGAGATCAGGAAGAGAGGAATGTCCTTTGAGTATTTGGTCCAGCATTATTACAGATGATTAAATTGAAAAGTAGAACAATATTCTTGTGCAAGTACTTAGTAACTATTATTAAATTGTCCCTTCATTACCCTTTTGATACTATGTCTAATAGTTCTTTACTGTTAGGTATAGATTTGTGAGTATTTACATTTCAATCAATGTGGCATTATATGATTTTTAAATTCTCAAGGCAACTTTTAAAGATTTTGTTTTTCGAAGAAATAACATTATTTTCAAACATTTATCCAAGTATATGACAAATATAAATTAAAGAATTAAGTAGCTGTTATTTTCTGGCAAAACATATTTATAATGAAAAGAAAGACAAAAACTATATTTCAGCAACAAATTTTCCCTCTGTTTACTTCAAATTTCAAACTATTCCTTTTCAATTCACAATGAGAATGAAGAAAAGGAGACCCAGTTTTCAGAGAAACAATGAGAGCATCATTTCTACTCATTTTTAGAAATATTTATATTGAAAAATCCTCAGGTTAAGGAGCTGGAGAAATATCTCAATAGTTATAGCATACATGTTTCTGCAAGAGGACACAGGTTTAATTCTCAGCACCTACGTGGAAGCTGACAATTTCATCTCCAGTCCCCAAGGATTCAACTTAAGGAGCAGGCATTCAAAGCAGTTCACAAGAATACATTCAGAGAACACATTCATATATATATAATAAAATAGTTTAAAATAAAATTGAAAATATATCAGCAAATTAAAATAGAATAATCCTATGAAAAATATTGAATAATATTTTATGTAATTTTATTATTCTCTCATATAACTCAGCTTGACTTTAGATTCCCCTTCCTCCCAGATCGTGCACATAAACCTTCCCTCTCCCCCAGATCCATTCCTGCTCCATTTCCATTCAGAAAAGAGCAAGCCTCCCAAGGGATATCAACCTAACATGGCATAACAAGATGCAGTAAGCCTAGGTACAAGCTCTCAGATCAATGTCGGATGAGGCAACTAAGTAGGAGAAAAAGGGTGCAAGCAGCAGGAAAAAGTGTCAGAGATACCCCCACAGCATGAAAGCAAAGGACCTAGTGCATACCAATGAAGGCTTCATGATTGTTATTTTAGTCTCTATGAGCTTCTATGAGTCCTGCTTAGTTGATTCTATGGGCTGTATTTCTCCTGTTGTCCTCAACCCTTTTGGTTCCTACAATTCTTCATACAGCTCTTCCAAGGTGTTTTCTGATCTCCAAGGTCTCCAATTTAGGCTCTCTCTTCCAGCTTAATATTTGGGCCTCTGAATCTGCTGGAAGAAGCCTCTGTGATGAAGATTGTTCTAGGAACTAATCTATGTATATAGCACATATATATATATATATATATATATATATATATATATATATGTACACATGCATACACATACACACAAACACACACACAAACATATATATGTATTCAACCCTGGGTCTCTTCTCTGGGTGTCTGGGTTATCAAGCCTCTGTTTCCTGGTCAGCCAGGCAATGTCAGGAATGGGCTCCTTCTCATGGTATTAGTCTCAAATTAGACCAGTCATTGCTTAGTCACTCCCACAAGTTCAGTATCACCACTACCCCAGATCATATTACAAGCAGGACAGATTGCAGGTGAAAGGTATTGTGATGGGTTGGCATCCCAGTCTCACCACTGGAAGCCTTGTCTAGATACAGAAGCTTGCTAGCTCAAGTGCCATATCTTCCATTACTAGGAGTCCTCACTATGCTCATTCTTGTTGATTGCAAGTCGTTTATACTGTACTAAATTTTGACATCATCACCCAAATGTACCCAATTCCAGTCATCTCTCCCTGTGCTATCTCTTCATCAATCCCTTCCCTGATGCGTATTCTCCTGTTCCAATCTCTACCCACCACCAGTCCACTAGCAAAATCTGTATTATTTCCTCTTCCCAGGAAGATCATTGCATCCCACTTAGATACCTCATTGTTATTTAGACTCTCTTTGACTGTGGATTGTAACATGATCATTATTAAAGTAACAGCTAATATACACTTATAAATGAGTACATAACATGTTTGCCTTTCTGGCTCTGGGTAACATCACTCAGGACAATCTTTTCTACTTCCATCCATTTACCGGCTAATTTCATGGTACCATTTTGAACAGCTGAGTAATACTCCATTGTGTAAATGTGCTAGTTTCTTTATCCATTCTTCAGTTGTGGGACATCTAGGTTGTTTCCAGTTTCTTGTTATTATAAATAAAGCTGCTATGAACATAGTTAAGCAAGTGTCTTTGTGGTAATATAAAGCGACTTTAGGTATATGCCCAAGAGTGGGAGAGCTGGCTGGGTCTTTTGGTAGACCAATTCCCAATTATCTGATGAACTTCCATATTGATTTCCATAGTGGTTATAAAGGTTTGCACTCCCACCAGCAATAAAAGAATGTTTCCCTTGCTCCACAACCTTGACATCATGAGCTCTAACGTGTTAATGATCTTAGCCATTCTGAAAGATATAAAATAGAATCTCAAAGTAGTTTTAATTTAAATTTCCCTGAGGGCTAAAGATATTGAGCATTTGTTTATGTGTTTATTTGTCATTTGAGATTCCCACATTGAGAATTCAGTGATTAGAGCTGTATCCCATTTCAAACTGAATTATTTGATTTCTTGAAGTCTACATTCTTACGTTCTTTATATATATTAGCATTCCATCAGATGTAGAGCTAGTGAAAATATTTTTGCAGTCCTGTAGACTGCTATTTTGTTCTATTGATGATTCCTATGCCTTACAGAAGCTTTTCAGTTTCATGAGGTCCCATTTATTAATAGGTAATCTTTGTGTCAGTGCTATCATTGTTTGATACAGGAAGATGTCTCCTGTGCCAATGTGTTTAAGTCTATTTCCCAATATCTATTCTAAGAAAATCATTGTGGCTGGTTTTATGTTTAGGTCTTTGATTCATGTGGATTTAAATTTTATGCAGGATGATAAATATGGATATATTTGCATTCTTTGGGAAAAATACATCCAGTTATGCAAGCACCATTTGTTGAAGAGTTTGAAGATTTTTGTTGTGGTTGTTCAGGATGGTTTTAGCTATCCTCAATCTTTCATATTTCCATATGAAGTTGAGAATTTTCCTTTCAAGGTCTGTAAAGGATTGTGTGGGGATTTTGATGGGGACCAAATCTGTAGATTGCTTTTGGTAGAAATTTTTTTTCTGTGTTGAGCCTTCCTATCTATGAGAATAGGAATCAAGGTTTTTGCCATACAAGTCTCTCACTTGCTGATTAGAATTAACTTAAGTTATTTATTTTATTTGTGGGTATTGTGAAAAGTGTGATTTCCCTGATTTCTTTCTCAGTCAGATTGCTATTTGAATACAGGAGGACTACTGATTTTGTGAGTTAGTTTTGTATACAGATACTTCAGTGAAGGTATTTATCAGTTGTAGGACTTACCTGTTAGAATTTTGGTGGTCCCTTCTGTGTACTATCTTATCTCCAAACAATGATACTTCAAGTTCTTCCTTTCTAATTTGTATCTCCTTGATCTCCTTCAGTTGTCTTATCATTTTACCTTGAACTTCAGATACTATATTGAATAGATATGGAGAGATTGTACAGCCTCATCTTTTTCCTTATTTTAGTGGAATTGCTTTGAGTTTCTCTCCATTTAATTTGATGTTGTCTATAGATTTCAAGTAGATTGTCCTTATTATATTTAGTTATGTCTATTGTATTCCTAATCTCTCCAATCATTTTATGTTGAAGGGGTGTTGGATTTTCTCAAGGGGTTTTGCAGCATCTAATAAAATGATAATATGTTTTTTTGTTTTTAGTTTGTTTATATGGTGGATTACATAGACAATTTTTTATTGTCATATGCTGAACAATCTCTACAACTCTGGGATGAAGCCTACTTATTCATGGTGGATGATCATTTTGATGTGTACTTGGATTCAGTTTGGAAGTGTTTTATTGGATTTTTTGCATCTATGATTTTGAGGGATATGGGTATATAATTCTCTTCCTTTCTTGAAACTTTATGTGGTTTGGGTATCAGGAAATATGTAGACTCCTAAAATGAATTTCAATGTTCCTTCTGTTTCTCTTTTGTGGAATAATTTGAGGAGTATTGGTGTTATCTCTTTTTTGAATGTCTAGTAGAATTGTGTGATGGCCCTGAGATTTTTTGAGTGTGTGTCTTTTAGTGACCAGTATTATTTTCTGAGGGGATATAGGTCTATTTAAATTGTTTGTTTGATCTTGATTAAAATTTGTTCAGTGGTATCTATACAGAAAATTATTCATTGCTTTAAAATATTTCAATATTGTAGGACATACATTTTTAAAGTATGACCTAATAATGACTCTTTGGACTTCCTCAGTGACTGTTGTTATTTCCTCTTTTTTCTGATTTTGTTAATTTGGATATTCTCTCTTATTATTTGAGTTAATTTGGATAAATGTTTGTCTATCTCTGTTTGTCTATCTTTTTTATTTTCTCAAAGAACCAACTCTTCATTTCATTGACTTTTATGGATTGCTTTCTTTGTTTTTATTTTACAATTTCAGCCCTCAGTTTGATTACTTATTGCTCTCTACTCCTCCTCAGTTTGTTTGGTTTTTTTTTTTTCTGGAGCTTACAGGTGTGCACATTTTTTACATTACTATTTGGCCAATAGCTCTTATTATATCCTAAACTAACCCATCTCCATTAATATGTGTATCATCATGTGGTTGTGGCCTACCAGCAAAGTTTCAGTGGGCTCCATCAGAGGCGTCTGTCTCCTGCAGCAGCTACATGGCTTCTCACTGACTCTGCCTACTCTCTCTATATATCTTTTCCAACCTGGCTATATTCTGTTAAGATACTGACCAAAAACAGCTTCCTTATTGACCAATTATATAAAGAGTGGAATCCTACATCATCTCTTTTCTGTCTACATAAAAAGAAGGTTTTAAGTTTAACATGGCAAAATTACATATAACAAAACAGTTATCAAGGAAGAATTACAGTTACAATATTTATATCTACTTTATCTTTTATCATAACTAAGGAAAATTATAGCATTATCTTTCTATTCTTCAACTCCATCAAAGACTCTAGAAGGATATAATATTACCTAAGTAAGCAGAAAGTACATTGTAATCAACTTCTAGGATTGACAAAGACATCTCACTGCCTTGACAGTCACCCAAAGTTCCTCTGCAACATTGGGGCACTGATCTTCAGTCTACAGGCCCATAGTATTAGACAGAATTTTTCCATGAAGCAGGAAATTTCAAAGACAGTTCCACCTATATTAGCAGTTTGTCAGTCACATTCTTCTGTGTCCTGTAGAATGTCTGGCAGACTCTTTCATGAAGAAGGAAACATGAAGGACAGTCTCACCTTTAGGTATGCTCAAAAGTCATTTTTCTGTGTGTCCTGCATGTCCAGCTCATACAGCATACCATCAAGCAGTCCAGGAAACAGCAGATTCTTTCCCAATGGTTAACCAACTCCATAAGGAGCCTCTTTGATGCCAGTAATCATCTTGAAGTAGATTGGTGCTACCAGGAGCAGATGTGTCTCATTGTCTTAAAAAGTCCTAAGTTCTTAAGACATTTTGTATGCCACAGTTGATAGTATGAGAGCTCTCCAATTTCTTTATGAAGACAGTTAGTGCTATGAACTTTCCTTTTAGCACAAATTTTATTGTGTCCCATAAGCTTGGCAATGTTGTGCATTCATTTTCAGTGAATTCTAGGAAGTCTTTAGTCTTTTTTCCTTATTTATGCCATGACGTAGTAGTAAATAAATAGGGAAATGTTCAGTTTCCAAACATTTGTAGGCTTTCTCTTGTTTCTGTTGTTAAAATCTAGCTGTAATCCATGGTCGTCTGATAGGATGCAAGAGGTAATTTCATTTGTTCTTATATCTGTTGATCCTTGCTTTGTGACCTAGTATATGTATACATTTATTGAACATTCCATGAGGTATTGAGAAAAAGGTATATTCTTTAGTGTTTGGGTGAAATGTTCTGTAGATATATTAAGATCATTAGACTCATAATGTCTGTTAGATCCATTTTTCTCTGTTTAATTTCTGTCTGGATGACCTTTCCATTGCTGAGAGTGGTATATTGATGCCTCCCACTAGTAATGTGTTAGGTTCTTGTGTGATTTAAACAATAATAATGTATTTTTTTTTAATATATGAGTGTCCTTGCTTTGGGGCATAGATGCTAAGACCTGAAACATCATCTTCTTGGGCATTTCCTTTTATGTGTAGGAAGGCTCCTTCCCCATCTCTTTTGATTAATTTAGAAAGGAAGTCTGTTTTGTTAGATATTAGAATGGATGCACCAGCTTACTTCTTAGATCCATTTGCTTGGAAAAAGTTTTTTCTAGCCCTTTGCTCTGACAAAGTGGTATTGAGGTGTCTTTCTTTCTTTCCTTTTCCTTTTCCTTCCTTCCTTCCTTCCTTCCTTCCTTCCTTCCTTCCTTCCTTCCTTCCTTCCTTTCTATCTTTCTTCCTCTTGTGAGACTAGTTCCTCTAGGTAGCACTAGCTGTCCTGTGTACTGAAACTTGATTTATAGACCAGATTGGCAATGAACTCACAGAGACCTACTTATCTCTGCCTCTGCATCCCAAGTTCTGGGATAAAAGCTATGTTCCACCACCACTGGGCAGAGGTGTGTTTCTTGTATGCACCAAAAACAATGTATGCTGTTTTTATATCTATTCTTTTAGTTTGTGTCTTTTTACTGAGGAATTTATTCCATTAATATTGAGAGATATCAATGACCAATGATTCTTAGTTGTTGTTCTTGTTGCTGCTGCTGTTGGTAGTGGTGTTGTGTGTATGTGTGTGTATGTGTAACCTTCTTTTTGTTTGCTATTGTGAAATTATTTAATTCCTCTGTTTTCATGGGTGTAGTTAACCTCCTTACAATGGAGTTTTCCTTCTAGTAACCTTGTCAGTGATCATGACACATTGGCTGCCATTTGTCAAAGACCAACTTTGACAAAATACCACTTACCAGTGTAGGAGCATCAGGATCAGAAATGTTAGTAAAGAATATAAAGATGCAAATAAAAAATAGTAAAATTAGTATCATATATTTAATTTTCCATATACTTTATACCCCAATACAAAAGGGGGAAGAGGGCAACAAAAAAACTTTTTAGCATAATACAAAGGACAATTCAAACAGTTATTTGCTTCAGTACTTTGAGACATCAAGTCATTAGCATTCTGTTGTTTAGGCAGTGAATCCAAAATAGATCAAGTATCCTATAGGCAGCCACTCCCCAGGTTAAGCCTCCTATTTCAAAAGATGGATGAGAAATATGCTTGCATATCCTGATCATTTTTCAAGATGGAGTGATCTACCTGTGTGGGCCATCTTAAGGTCAAAAGAACTAAGTAACCACATTCTGTGTCATGATGTATATAGCCTTTGTGGTTGTCAACAATTTTGAGCAACTTCAAACACTCTAACCTTCAGACAAGGTAGAAATAGTCTCACATTTTTGGGCCTCTACAATTCTTTCCTTTTTATTAATTTAATAAAACCTGTGCTTCTGCAACAGGACAGATGATGTGTCTGCCTTAGGTGAAAACTTTCCCCTTTTCAAAAATTACCAGTCTACAATACATGCATTCCAATCATGCATGCCCACATCTTAGGCATCTGGGGGGAGGATCAAACCCATCTCTGACTGCCCACCTTTGTAAACAAAAGTTTAAAGGGGAAAGCCTTGCTTGGTACCCTGTCTGTGCCTTTGAGCTAACTGTGTCAAGAGAGTTTACAAAAAACGAGATAATCATGGGCAAGCAGATAATGCTTCATGATATAGATGCTCCTACGGCTACAGTATCTCCTAATTAAAGGAACAGAGGATCACCAGGGGTGGAAATGCTCTTTTGAATTGGTTTAGAATATTTAACAGTTTTCAGCTGTATCAAAATCTAAATTTATCTTCAAATCCAAGAACTCAATGACAATATCAAAATTTTCTTAGATAAATCTTAGTCCTTTTTGTATCATTAACATCTTATAGTGAACAAAAGCAGTTGCAAACATTAACAGGTCAATACCACAATACTGGCATAGAAATTAACAATACACACACAATTTGTCAAATCACAATTCCCTTAAATCTGTTACAATCCAAAGATAAGGAAAGGTTTCTGTGCTGAGTGAGAGTCCAACTACATAGCTGCTTCTAAGTATCAGTCCCAGTCTCTGAGAAGCAGCAAAAACCGTTAGACTACTCTTCTCATATCTGAAGAGTAGCTTCAGTTACTCCTTCTAATAAATTTTTTTCCCCTGAGAGGAAAATTGGGGTCTCAGTTCTCAGGTTCTTTTAACATTTCAACAGCAGACTGAATACCTCACTGGCAATCTGAGTTTTGGTGTCACAAAGTAAAAAATAACCAAATATTCAGTTTGTATTTCTGGTCTGGTTCCAAGGTAAACAAGACTCACTAGGTCTGGAAGTTTGCATAGCAATTCCATCAGAGACTAGGAATCACCAGACATCACCACAGTCTTCTTTCCCTTCTCAGATTGCAGCATGTTGTAAGTCAGGAACACTGCTTCAGGTATTTCTTTTCTTTACCTGTATCATTGTGGTATGAGGAAGTCAAGAATACAGGCTCTCATTCTGATTCTTCTGTGAGTGTGTAATAGCTATGATGTCATTGGGGCTGGAACCCTTCTGTTGAATGCATCAAACTAGACATTCTGGAAGCCATCTCACTTAATCCTCATCCTGTTATAAAAACACAGGCATGCCCTCTACCCCATATTAACATAGCATCAAGTCTTCTCCATATTCCAGTACAAAAGTCTTTCTATGGTGTAGGATGGTCTTCTATTTGTGTATTGCCCTCATTGGTTAAATAAAGAAAACTGCCTTGGCCATTTGATAGGGCAGCCCTTGGGTTGGCGGAGTAGACAGAACAGAATGCTGTGAGAGAGAAGGCAGTGTGGGAGACGCCATGTTTCTCCAGCACAAGATGGACACTGGTTAGACTCATGCCGGTAAGCAACAACTCAAGTGGCAATACACATTAATGGAGATGGGCTAAAATAATATGTGAGAGTTAGCCAATAAGGGGCTGGAGATAATGGGCCAGGCAGTGTTTAAATGAATACAGTTTCCGTGTAATTATTTCGGGTATGCACCGGGAGCCGGGTGGGACAGAATAAGGGGCCCGGCGCTGGGAACGCAGCCTGAACCCCTCACTACAACATTTCTAACTTTTTTTAGCACAGGTCACTTTGGTGCCATCATGCCAAAATCTATCTGTGGCAGATTGCTCATAGACATTCATATTTAAGAAATTTTGTAAAGAGTGCATGGCTGTACTAAGAGGAGCATGTGGGCCTGCTTTTCATCCCGGCAGCCTGGCTAGCTTACACCCAAAATAATCACACAGAAATTGTATTAATTAAATTACTGAATGGCCTATTATATCTAGCTTCTTCTTGGCCAACTCTTACATCTTGATCTAACCCATTTTTATTAATCTGTGTTTACCACAAGGTCGTGGATTACCAGGAAAGATCCTAACGAGTGCCAGTCTCAGACAGGAGTTTCATGGCATCTGCCACATTGCCTTCTGCCTCTCAGAATTCAGTTTTCTTTTTCAGGCCTATCTAAGTTTTGTCCTATCAAAAGGTCAAGGCAGTCTCTTTATTGTTGAAAGCAACACAAATACAGAAGGACCTCCTACACCACATGGCTCAAGGCTTTATGTGGTATTTGAGGATATAATTCTCCTGTTTTTATCTTTTCAAGTTGTGTTTTCAAGGAGCCATGTGCACACTCCACGAATCATTGTCCTTGAGGTTAAATAAAATCTGTCTTGGCACTGAGATCGGTGGCGCACACCGGTAAGGTCCAGGCGGGCTTCTTTGTTCCACAGGACCCTGAACCCTCCCTCCCTCCCACAAGATCACCCACACGGCCTCTTTGTTCTACAGGACACTGCACCTCTACCCGCACCCCCACCCCCAACCCTCCTCCCTCAAGATAGCCCTTTCCTCAGTGGGGCTTTGGTACCCCAGCACTCTCTGTTCCTGCGCTGAGATCGGAGGCGGCTCACACTGGTAAGGTCATGCAAGCCTGGTGGTAAGGTCCCTGCAGGCTTCTTTGATCAACAAGACCCTGCACCCCGCCCCTACATGATTGCCCTTTCCTCTGTGGGGCATTGGAACCCCAGAAATCTCTCTCCCTGTGCCGAGATAGGAGGTACAGAAGGATCGCAAGTCCAGACGGGACTTCCTCTTCCTGCACTGAGATCAGCT